>JACEIK010009955.1:19667-46635 GCA_018107945.1 Datura stramonium | reverse complement strand
TGGGCCGGCACCTGAACTGGAGGCCCCTGATCTGCCTCGGCCTCTACCGGCTGAAACTGAGGGCCTACGCCCTGCCGGGGATACTGGAGCTCGTGATCCTGCTGAGGACCTATCCTGTCGATCCCGATCACCTTGACCCCTGGCTGGACAATTCCTCATCTGGTGAACCTCCTGTCCACAAATGTAGCATGCTGTGGAACCATACCTGATGCTCCAGAGTGGCGTCGACTACAAATAGGGCAAAGTGGTATTGTTAACCCATTTTGCTCGACTCCCCTCTGCTGCTGTGAACCTACTGCTCGTGAACCTTCGCCGGGCTCTGGCTGCTCTCGACGACTAGACGTGCTCCTCTTCTTCTGTGGTGGAGGCGGGGGTCTAGGCGGCCTATCTAATAAATGTGGCCTAGGTCCTCCCCGGGACTCCTCCTGTAATTCACCCGGTCTGTCCCTGCAGTGCTGCTCCTGACTTGTCCTCCTAATCTTCCATTGCCGCTGTCTGATACCCTCAATATTCTAAGGAAAAGCCTGCACACGGGTGATATCCATATCCTCTCGTAGTTTGGCTGTGATGCAGGTCTCAACATATTCTGGGTTCAGCCCCATAATAAAGCAGTGTACCCTGGCTGGAATTGTGTCCACAAAGGCTGGCGCATATCGAGCCAAGGAATCAAAACGCATGGCATATTCCCAAACACTCATCGACTCCTGCTCCAAGTGTAGGAACTGATCAACTCGGTCCTGTCGAATATCCCCCGGTAGGTAATGATCCAAGAAAGCCTCTGAGAAGCTGGGCCAGGTCGGAGGGAAACATCTCTCCCTCGGGACCTCTGCCAACTCTCTTACCACAGTACATCGATTTCCTGTAACCGAAATACCGCCAACTCAACTAACTCTGTGGGTGTAGCATGCATCACCCTTATAATCATCTGCATCTGGTCTAAGAAGTCCTGAGGATCCTCGTTCCGATTTGTCCCTGTAAATTTTGGGGGACTTAGTGCTAGGAACTCTCGGACCCTCGAGCTACCAGGCCCTCCTAAGGATTCTGCAACTGTAGGTGGCACTGGCTGGCGCTGATCAACCATCATCTGTGCTAGCATAACCACCGTGCTCCTGACCTCCTGGTCAGATGGTACGGGTATAGAAACTGCTGGAGGCGGTGTCGTCACACCGGCCGTCCCAAGCAGCTCATGACGTGGTGGAGACTACTGGGGAGGTCGAGATGATACCTCCGTATCGTCCTCAGACTGCGCCAATTCTGACCGAGGCTCAGGCACCCTGCTGGTGCCCTCTCCTGCTGCTACATCTACACTCCTGCCTGTCGTAGGGTGTCGCTGGTCCGACATTTCTCTGTAAACAAAAGAGTATAATGAGCTTAGGGACTCAACCCTATACTGTACTGCTCTATAGAACGACTGAATAAGAAGAAAGAGTAACCATCCTATCATGCCTTGCAACCTCCTGCTTATAGTATGTGGTTTACAACACATCCATAGACAAGACTCTACTTAGCACGGCTTGCAGACTCCCTTGGATACGACCTACTCTGATACCAAGTTTGTCAAGCCCCACCTTGGGAGGCATGACTGGCACCTGGTGCATTACTAGGACCTGAACTGCTGAGCTGACTGAGCCTAAGCACCTCTGGTGCAAGGCTGACTGTAACTCTAGAATCAAGAAAACAATGGGCTATATAGCGGCTATAAATACAACCCCCAGCCGACAAGGCCTATAGCCACCTGTGAAAATAAACAGCTAACTAGAGATAAACAAACATAGGGAGTACTATGTGGGCCAACAAGGCCACCATGATATCTAGTTATAACTGGAAAGAAAATCAGATGCTAAACTGAGCTATGACCGACAAGGCCACCAATCAACAGCTAAACATGGCCCCACACGGCCAACACACATAGTCTAAAACACATATGGGCCCCACACGACTGATATCATCTAACCACAGAGAAGTAATGCAATTTGCAAGCCTCTAGGAGTAATAAGATGGTCGGGACAAGGCCCCGACCTACCCATACTGTACAAACAAAAGAAAACCTCTATCACACAAGCTCTAGAAGAAGGGAGCTGACAACTCTATAAAGCTGACTAGAATTACGAGGGACCTGCTCCTCGTCTATCTGCACCTGCAGGAAAGTAATGCAGTGCCCCAGAAGAGGGCGTCAATACCACAGGTACTGAGTATGTAAAGCAGTAACTTTAAATAATTGAAAGTAAGAAATAGAACTAACATTGACTGAAGTAAAGAAAACGGACTGAAGATGACAGAAGTAGTGAAATCAGGGCTAAACATAACTATAATAAGGAGGGTAGGGGTCATACCTGACAAACGAGGCGTCTTACTGTCTAACTATCAGTAACTAAAGTAAGCATAAAACTTATCTGGCTCCCATAAGCTGAAAGGTACAATCAGCACAGAATAACCCACCTGGGCCCCATTAGCCCTAGTGAGTAAACCTCAATCTACATAGCCTTATCCATGTCATACTGAGTCAACTAAAAGCTATAAGCGTCCTGTCGATCCCTTGGGTCTGCAACTTGGCCCGCTCGACCCCTGACTGTAGCTGTGTCTGAGTTTGGAGAACTCCTGATATCTACATCTCGAGCGTAAACGCTCTGCGGGGGTGTGTATAAGGCCAACCACGACAATATGAGGATCTGGATCCCCATCTTCTTCCCTTGTGGACGGCATGCCGCTCTGTAGAGCGACGTATCCTCGCCCCTGGCGGGTGGCGACACAGCTATTAACCCTGGGGTGGTCACGGAAGCTATACAGGTGTAATCCAGCCCAAAATAATACAAATTATGAGTCTCAACTGACAACAACAACTAGACATGATAACGTACTCCTGACATGCTTTACTAGGATTCATACTGGACTGCTATGCTGAAGAAACTAACTTGCCGAAAGAAAATGCCTTAACATACCTCAATTTTCGATTTTTGATTAACTGATAGGTTCCATTTAGTATTCAATAGCTCTTCCCAACTGAAATCGTGTTACTGGAAATATAGGACTAATTTTAACGCTAAATTCGGCAAAAAGGAAAACTTTATATATAAATATTAACTATATTCCAACTTTACGGAACACGGTCGAAACCTCGTTATTTCTCAAAAGTCTAGAAGGGAGAAATTCTTACTTTATGCCCGGATCGTATTGACACTATTTTGGAGCAATTTCAATAACTTTGGCTCGGCGGGACGATGATTCACCGAGCGAATTTCACGAAACTAACTCCGTAAAAATGCTCCCTGCAGCCTTATACTTCGATACCCGAAGTTAATTCGGATTTGGACGGCGTTTTATGGCATAATTGGATGAACATTATAATTCCCCTTCGCTTCTAACTCTGCTGGCCGAGTTTATTTGAGAAAATAACATGAAATCTAAGGGTGAGACCTATATATAATTGAGGCAGCAGACAAGGCAACGTGGCACTCTGCCCATCGTGCTGATTCTGCTCTATGCCACATTGGCTAACGCGAAGGAGCTACTCCATGCCACTTTGACCCTCTGGGCAGCTTGGTTCGGCCTCCTCCCGTGAAATCCCGACTTGGCACTCGTTCGGTCTTTTCCCGGGCCCTTTACTCGTACGTATGACACTCTAAAACTCTTAACCAACATATAATAGGCCGACTAAACTTTAAAAACTTACGGGGTGTAACAGAAGTAGTTGGCTAAGATTTTGGTTTCCGGGGCTGACCAAGAGACAAGCCACGACTCATGGTCAGGGCAACGAGTCATTAGGTTACTCGTGGTCAGAAGTTGGCATGAAGGTGAAAATTTTGGGAGTGCTCGTCATGACTCAGTCACCATGAGTCATTGGGTACACCACAAGTCATGGTGTCCCTCGTGGTGACCCTCAAAGGTATGAATTCAAGTGTTGGCAACGACAGGCAGGCCACGAGTTGTCCCCTCAGGCCACGAATCGTCTGATCCCTCATTGGGACTGGCAGTGTGTATTTTCCTGCAGATTTATTTAGGGTTTTTCCATAATTTCTAAGTTCCTAAGGCCTAAACTATGTTGTATTAAGCTCAGTTAGGATTGTTTTAAGAGGGTTTATCTCATTCTAAATCACTCCTCTCCATGCATGTAATCCTAAAAGTTTTTAAGGGTGATCAAGCCTAGAAGTTCATCAATTCTTCTTCAATTTCCTTTGGGCATTCCAGAGGGTTGGAAAATTAGAAGAACCCAGGTATGTAGGGTTATGAATGGGTGTATTCATCCACTACCATGCCCAATCCCTTCTCAAATTCATGAAAATTTTAGTTGATGAATCTATGAGGTTTTAACTCAAGTTGTGAATTTTCTAAGTATCTATCATGGGTATAATCTATTCATATTTCTAATGTTGAATTATGATTTAAGGGCATGATTTATAATGTTTTCGATTACAATTTCATGTTTCAAAGTCCTACAATTATGATGCCCAATTATGAAGGTCCATGAAAGGTTGAGATTATGATATATATTTTCAAGAATGATGAGATGTATATGATGAAAATATGATTTTGAATCACCCATGTTTGTATTCATGATTTTTGACCATCAAAGTCCATTTCAAAGCATGTCTAAGTTTGGGCAACCCACATGATTTAGGTATGTTTTCATGTTCTAGTTCAATGTTATGATATTTGCTTACCACATGGTTTGGAGTCTATACTCCCACTTTCAGCTTGTGGTGTGTTTTGAGCTAAGGCTCCTTATACCCAGATTTCATACTATGTATGTAACTTCATGCTCAACTTCATCAAAAGATTGTTGTTTAGCTTCGTTCAAAAATGATGGAGCGCATATGCATGTTTTTGGGAGTAGTGTCTAGCATAGAGTAGACCAGGGGTTTATATGAACCCCAGGTCTCAGAACTACGTGCCAACGTAGGTTTACATATATACTTCGGGACCTTTCTTGTGAGCTTTCCCTTACCTCGAATGGGCCTTCAACTTGATATCGATATCATGGTAGCATCCTTAGCCCTGACAAACCTTCGAACGACTTTGCCCACTTAAGTGTAATAGTCGGGACCACGTAAGCTCTATGGTGGTAATGTCAGTTATATGACGAATTTCCCATTGTTCCTCAGGATTTCAACTATGCATGTTCATCAGTCATGATATTATGTTTTCAGTAGGTTGATCCAATATTCAATTTTACTTATGAATAATCAGTTTCAACTTTGGGTTATTTGATTGAGTTATGATATTAAGTTATGCTTAAATCATGTTTTTAGATAATAGCATGCAAGTCCCACTCTCAGAATCTTATGATGACATGTTTTATGATATGCATGATTTCTGATTTTACTTGCTTAGCAATTTTACTTACCTTGCATACTCAGTACATTCCATGTACTGACCGTGTACTCTATGCTGTATTGTTTAATGATACAGGATCGAATATTCAGGTTCTGTCCCGCCGTTAGCCAGATCTTCAGAGTTGCATTTACTCAGCCAGAGTTGGTTAGTCCTCATTCTTCGAGGACTCTTCTATTAGCTTATGTTCCATATTTTTAGTTTCAGTCTTTAGTGAATTAGTTGGGGTCTTGTCCCATCAACTCGTTAGTATGTAGAGGCTTATCAGACATAGTATGTGTTCAGCTTCAGAATGTGTCATGTATTCGGATATTTCATGTTATTAGATTTTCAGACTTCCGTTATTTTATATGTTAGACTTCCGCACTATTATGGTGATGAGTTTAGATGTCATATTCATGCTATGAGTCGACATGGAGCCTCTCAGGGTTTTTTGTCCCTTTTCTCGATCCGGGCCTTTGTTCGGGTCATGACAAACTTGGTATCAAAGCATTAGATTTTGAAGTGTCCTAGGGTATCTGAAAGCCGCGTTAAGTAGAGTCTTTTTCATGGGTGCTAAAGTGTGCCACACTTATGACGAAGAGGCTAGGAAACATTTACAGAAATGTTCCCTTCTTTCATGATCTAAGTCGTGCGATGAAATGTCTCTCCATCCCTTTAAGTCAAGCTATACTCGTCTGCAGAAACATGTCTCCTCAAAGAACCAATGGGAGTCATCCAGCCCTACTAACTCCAATGAATCCCATGCTCGGGAAAGTTATGTATGCAGAGCTCGGGGCCGCTTTCAGAGTGTTGATACGAGCCATGACCATTCAGCCTAACCAGTAGACTATCGCATCAGCGCTCCCTACCGGAGAGGCGACAGTTACTAGGGTTCAAGACTTCACAAGGAGTACGCCTAGGTTTGGTGTTTCGAGAATGGATGAAGAATGTAGAAGGGGAGAAAAGAGAAACAAAAGCCCCATAACTAAAGACTTGGAGAGTTCCCAGCAAAGGTCAAGTAGTGGGAGTCACTCTAAACCCCAACAGAGGTCTTTAGCTTAAGTTCGGGGAAATAAGACCAGGGTGAGGGAGATTACTTATCCAGTTTGCAGGCGCTAGGGAAAGAATCACCTAAGAAGGTGCTTGGTGGGTTCAGATGTTTGCTTCTATTGTGGCCGGCTCGGTCATAAACATAGAGATTGCCCATCAGCCAAGCGGGAGAGCCATAGAGGCTGTGCCCCGTCCACCCCTTCAATAGTCCCATGCAAATGGCCGACGTGCGTAAAGTGTGGTAGGAGACACCTAGGAGAGTGTCTAGCTGGTAGGGATGGTTGTTTTGGGTGTGTTGAGCCCGGGCACATGCTTAGATATTGCCCGTCGATTAGGCAGGGTAAGGATAGATCCAGTGTCCAGTCATCAGAATAGCGACTCCGATAGCTCGCCCATCTAATAGGGTGAATTACCTAGTGCAGGTGGCGACCGACTCCAGATGTAGTTGCAGGTATGTTGCGAGTTTTTCCATGCCAAACCTTGCATGTTGGTAGGCCTACTAACTATAGTATAAGGTATAAGATCCTTTTTTGCATTTTAGTATGAGATTTATTCCATGGAGGATATGGAATGGTTATAAGTGGGAAGCCTTCAGTGATAGCCTTAGAGGCGAATGGAAAATCAAGAGGTAGTGGTTTAGCTCGACCTTAAGAAAGATCCAAGAGCCTTAGAATGATGACTCCAAGCTAAGGGGGGAGATGATAAGTCAATGAGCCAAGTCAGACTTTGAGTGTCTTAATAGAGGAGTCTCCACACTAATAGTTAAGGAATGCCAATCTCTTCAAGTTTAGATGATTTCTTTTATGCTCAGTTGAAGTTATGCTCTATACATTCTTATGCATAGACTCCAAGGATTCTAATTGATCGCTTCGAATAGTGATCCCAGTCTTACTCTACGAATCTATAAGTCTTGACTTCATGTCATAAACTTGCTATGTATGTTAACTCATGTCTCTCAACATGCTCGATTCAGAAGATTGTTCCATACCAGGTATATGCTCAGCTTAGATCTCTTGAATGATTCGTGCTCACAATTCTCCTACTCTAAGATCTTTGTACGTTCCCTTATAATGGGAATGATGGTTTATAATGTGTATGTTCGAGATAAATCTAGAAGGCAGGGGAGCTTGAATGACCTTGTTGTGTAGGGTGATACTTCGAGGGTTGGTCTCGATTGGGTATGAATGCAATAGGGTAAGGTCATAGCCTACGCTTCTAGGTAGATTAAGGTCTATAAGAAGAAGTATCCCACTCACGACCTCAAATTGGCGGCGGTAGTATTTGCCTTGAATATTTGGAGACACTATCTATACGGGGTCTATGTGGATGTGTTTGCGAAAAACAAAAGCCTCAGTACGTGTTTACCCAAAAGGATTTGAATCTACGTCAGAGGAGGTAGTTGGAGCTTTTGAAAGATTATGATATGAGTATCCTTTATCATCCGGGTAAGGACAATGTGGTGGCAGATGCTCTTAACAAACTTTATAGGGAGAGTGTATCTCATGTAGATGAGGGGACGAAAGAGTTGGTAAAGGATGTGCATCGGCTTGCACGATTAGGAGTTCGTCTTGTTGACTTGAAGGATGGTGGTGTCATTATTCAGAATGGAACAGAATCTTCCTTGGTGACCGAGGTCAAAGCTAGACAAGACGAGGATTCTATTTTGTTAAAGTTAAAGGAAGCCATTCAGAATCAAAAAGTGGAGGTCTTCTCCCAAGGGGGAGATGGTATGCTTCGATATCAAGGTCATATGTGTGTTCCGAGTGTTGATGATTTGAGAGATCGGATGTTGCGCGAGGCTCATGGTTCCAGCTATTCTATAAATTCAGGTGCCACCAAGATGTACTGTGACCTATGAGAGATCTATTGGTGGAGTGGCATGAAGAAGGACATAGCAAAGTTTGTGGCTAAGTGTCTGAATTTCCAATAGGTGAAGGTTAAGCATCAAAGACCAGGAGGTGTGCTCCAAGATATTAGTATCCCTACTTGAAAGTTGGAGGAAATCAATATGGACTTCATTACAGTGTTGCCTCATACTCGTCAATAGTATGACTCGATTTGGGTCGTTCTAGAAAGGTTGACTAAAGCAGCTCATTTTCTATCGATCAAAACTGCCAATTCAACGGAGGATTATCCTAAGTTGTATATTCGAGAGTTTTTTAGATTGCACGGAGTGCCCTTATCCATCATATTATATAGAGGTACTCAGTTTACCTCCTAGTTTTGGAGATCGTTTCAGAAAGGACTTGGTGCTCAGGTTAAGCTTTGCACAACATTTCACCCGCAAATAGATGGTCAGGCAGAGCGGACCGTTCAGACTCTGGAGGATATGTTGAGAGCTTGTACTATTGATTTCAAGGGTAGTTGGGATGATCATTTGCCTCTCATTAGGTTTGCATATAACAACAACTATCATTCCAACATTCAGATGGCTCCGTTTGAGACTCTCTTTGGGCGGAGGTGTAGATCACCTATTGGTTGGTTTGAGGTCGGTAAAGCTACATTGATAGTTCCATATTCGGTTCATGAGGATATGGAGAAGGTTCAACTTATAAGGGAAAGGTTGAAAACAGCTCAGAGTTGTCAAAAGTCCTATGCGGATGTGAGGAGGAGAGAACTTGAGTTTGAATTTGATGATTGGGTGTTTCTGAAGGTATCCCCCATGAAGAGAGTGATGAGATTCAAAAAGAAAGGGAAGCTGAGTCCCCGTTATGTTGGCCCGTACCGGATTGTGAGGCGTGTTGGCAAGGTGGCTTATGCATTAGAGTTGCCCTACGAATTGGCTTCAGTGCATCCGGTGTTCCATGTGTCGCTATTAAAGAAGTACATGGGTGATTTGGCTCCGGTTGTTTCGGTGGAGAGTGTGGGTGTGAAGGATAACCTCAATTATGAGGAAGTTCTAGTGAAAATACTTGGCCGTCAAGTTCGAAACCTAAGAAAGAAAGAAGTAGCCTCAGTAAAGGTTTTGTGGAGTAATCAACATGTTGAGGGAGCTATGTGGGAGCCGAAGCAAATATGATGGAAAAATATCCGCATCTATTCCCTTCCGACTTAGTTTCATCTTGAGGTACTTGTTTCCTCCCTAGTACTCTATTCAGTTTCATGTTCAGCTCATGTGCCGTATTTTCTTTCATGTCAATACATGTATATGTCATTCATGAATTCAGTTGAGTCATGTAGTTTAGTCCGGAGTCAGTCACTCCATCAGTTTTCAACTTTAAATATTCAGTATTTGGTATGATGATTGCATTTCTCAACTTTTCAGTGGCTTACCCACATTCGAGGACGAATGTTCTCAAGAGGGAGATATTGTAATACCCCGAAAGCGCTAAGATCAGACCTGAGGGTTGAAACAGAGAAAACAAGATTTTCTGCACTAGGTCACATGACGAGTCGTCCAGTGACCCATACAGTAACCCAAGAGTCGCTAAGTGACTCGTGAGGTAGGAAAGAGTTGGCTAAAATTTAGGTTTTCAGGGCTAACCACGAGATAATCCATGACTCGTGGTCAGGGCAACGAGTTGTTGGGTCACTCGTGGTCAGAAGTTGGCATGCAGGTAAAAATTTCGGGCAGTACTCGTGATGAATCGGTCACCACAAGTCATTGGGTACACCACGAGTCATGGTGTCCCTCATAGTGACCCTCAAAGGTATGAATTCTAGTGTTGGAAACGACTGACAAGCAACGAGTCGTCCCCTCAGGCCACGAATCATCCGGTCCTTTGTTGGGACTGGCAGTGTGTATTTTCCGCTGATTTATTTAGGGCTTTTTTGTAATTCCTAAGTTTCTAAGGCCTAAACTACGTCGTTTTAAGCTCAGTTAGGATGGTTTTAAGAGGTTTAGCTCATTCTAAATGATTCCTCTCCGTGCATGCAACCCTAGAAGTTTGTAAGGGTGATCAAGCCTAGAAGTTCATCAATTATTCTTCAATTTCCTTTGGACATTCAAGAGGGTTTGGAAATCAGAAGAACCCAAGTATTTAGGGTTATGAATAGGTGTATTCATCAACTCCCATTCCCAATCCCTTCTCAAATTCATGGAAATTCTAGTTGATGAATCTATGGGATTTTAACCCAACTTGTGAATTTTCTAAGTAATTATCGTGGGTATAATATATTTATGTTTATAATGTTGAATTATGATTTATGGGCATGATTTATAATGTTTTCAATTACAATTTCATGTTTTCAAAGTCTTACAATTATGAAGGTTCATGAAACGTTTAGATTATGATATATCTTTTCAAGGATGATGAGATGTATATGATGAAAATATGATTTCGAATCACCCATGATTATATTCATGATTTTTGACCATTAAGTCCATTTCAAAGCATGTCTAAGTTTGGGCAACCCATATGATTTAGGTATATTTTCATGTTCTAGTTCAATGTTATGATGTTAGCTTACCACATGGTTTGGAGCCTATACTCCCACTTTTAGCTTGTGGTATGTTTTGAGCTAAGGCTCCTTATACCTAGATTTCTTATTATGGGTGAGGAAGGATTCCACCCATTTTAAATCCTACATACTTGGGAGTGGATGAACTTAAAGCTCCTTGAACAACCACAAAGAAATTGAAGAAAAATTTGGGGAAGAAGTCTTTGAATCTCCCAAAACCTCTCTATAATCCTTGCATGAGAATCGACATGCAATAGGGACTTAACTCCTCTTATTACACTCATGAAATAACCAAAATGACGTAGTTTAGGGGCTAAAAATGAGGAAAGGTTGAAAATACCCTTAAAATAATTTCCCTGAAATCTGGCCCGGACAAACCAACGACCGACCCAGCGGGTCGTGGCATCATACCATGACTCGTGGTATTGAGTCGTCGGGTCCACTGCCCCATGACATGTCTCAGATCCTTCCCACAACATGACAGGACGAGTCATTACAACAAACCACGGATCGTTGAATCGACCGTCATCAACCCTTTGACCAAATCTGACTTCTCTTTCCATGAGCCTCACCACGACTCGTGGTGGAATCCAACGAGTCGTGGTCTCCATCCGTTGAATGCACTAGAAACTTCAATCAAAAAGCAACGACTTGAAACAACGGGTCGTTGTCTCTCACCACGGATCGTGGGATGGACCGTTGCTTCCTCCTTAGCCTAAGTTCAGTCCTTCTAACGACTGGTAACAACGACTCATCATTCCTGACAATGAGTCGTTACACCGTCCGTTGTCACTACTTCTTCCCTGACCTCCCAAACCACGACTGTATATGACGACCCGTGGTATCCTACCACGAGTCGTAGGGTCATCCGTTCTGTGATATTTTTGCTAGTTTTCTTCACTTCTCAATTTTAACTCCCGGGTCTATTCTTAGGCCTTTCCGGGGTATTACACTTATGTTCCATATTTTTAGTTTCAGTCTTGAGCGAGTTAGTTGGGGTTTTTTCCCATCAACTCATTAATATGTAGAGGCTTATCATACATAGTTTCTATTCAGTTTCAGAATGTGTCATGTATTCGAATATTTCATGTTATTAAATTTTCAGACTTTCGTTATTTTATATGTTAGACTTCCGCAATATTATGGTGATGAGCTTAGATATCATGTTCATGACATGGGTCGACATGGAGCCTCTCGGGTTCTTTATCTCGTGTCTCGATCCGGGCCTATGTTTAGGTCGTGACACTTACATACCTTATCCTTGGCCTCACAACTATCACCATGAAGCAATAATCCCTTTATAACTTCAATCTAATTATATCAATAGGAACTACAATCAATATCTTAGTGATGAAATTTAAGTCATAGAGGCATTACTTCGAACACCCGGAGGGCATAGGAAATTCAAACCTCCTATAGGTTGGTGTCCTAACAACCACCTCCTTCTACAGAACTTTAACAATATGCATACCATAACAAGTCCAACCAAAAAACCACATCCATCCTCAACACCAAAACAGTCCCATAAATCCAAACCCTAGGTTATCACATAAACTCATGGCTTCCTAGCACCGTCCCATGAGTTTTAACCTTAAAATATACCTAATGAGTAGAAAATAATATCCATGCAATATTTTAGGAGAGTTTCTTAACATTGAGGAAGGAGGAGTTCTCAAGATTTCAAGTCTTGAAACTCAAAAGTTGTTCTTGACCTTGCTAGAGGAGAGAGAGAGAATTTGATATAAGAAATCTTGAGAAGGTTATGGTTTGGTGTTGTAAGATCATGGGATATGTTTCTACATACTTAAAAGGGTTTTGAGGAGCTTTTGGGGCAGTTAGGATCGAGTTGGGGGTGAAGAAATTAGAAAGTGAATCCAAAATCAACTTTTAAAAAGGGGCTGAAAATCACATTTTTTGGTCAATAATTTGCAATTTGCGACTGCATATTCAATGTGCGGGTGGCATCTTGAACCGTCATTTGACCTCTATACTAGCAAGTTAATGTTTAGTGACTTACGGCCAAAATCTTCTAGGGATGGACCGCACATTTAAGATGCGGTCCGTATGTTGGTTCGCACTTAGCAACTGCCTGATAGTGCCTCAGTAAAATACCCATAACTTTTTACTCCAAATTTTAATTGATAAACGGTTGGATGCGTTGGAAATTAAATTCATATAAATTTAATTTGATGGATAGAACACCCAAAAATATTTTATATATTGGGAGATATGATCATTTGAAGTTGACACTTACTCATAAACTTCATATACTCTTCATTCTTCTCTTTGTACATATTTTTTCTTCTCACATACGTCCAATATATGAACCATACTTACTATGTATGCTCCATATGTGGCTTCTTGATTGGAAACTATAGGTCCCATGCGATCCACATTATTTACAGTACCAGGTTCGACCTGTATGTCCATTCTATGGTCCGTATTCTTATCCATTTTTCGTGAAAGTCACAAAATATCGATCTTTTCAATTCATAACCAACTACAAACTTCCTTAAAATATTATAACTCATGCTTTACTTCTCCAAACACTTTCTAGGTTGATTTTACCACATACATAAAAAGTTTCAAATCTTAGTATGATGATATGAGGTGCTACACTTCTTTGCATTCGGGAGGAGATGGGCGCATTTGCAAAGAGTATTCAAGCCTTGTCTTCATGTTTGCGAATCGTTCGCCGCATTTACGAAGAAGGGGAGTTAGGACGGTTCGGGTCGTGTATTGGGTTGTGCTTCACATTTTGAAAAATGGTCTTTGCATTCTTAAAGAAGATGGGTGGGGCAGGTGGATGCATTTACGGGGTTGGCCACATTCGCAAAGCAAAATTTGCTAGGACATAATAAAATCCTCATTTTAAACTTAGACTTCATGTTTCAATTTTTGAAACTTGGGTGCTCAAATTTTGGATAATTTCAAGGGGGATTTGCTCGTTTTGTCTTAGAGAAAGAATTTAACTTTGTATTTTGTATTTTTAAGCTATTCCATCATCAATTTCGTTATCTAATTCGCGTTTGGATTTTAGAAACTAAGGTTTTGTATCTAGAGTTGAGAAATTATATTTTGATGATTTGGAGGTCAATTCAGACTTACTTTTTAAATGAAATTTCAGATTTGAAACCCTTGTAATATAGGTAAATTGATTTTAAAATAAAGTTACAGTGTTGACCTTAAAAGTTTGGAGTGGACTTTTTGGGTCCTAGATGAAAGTATTGGAATATGGGTATCAATAGACTTGTATAATCACGTAGAGTATAATTTTGATATATTGAAAGTATTCTGAGGTGATTTGGAAAGGAAAAGAACTTTTGTGAGGATTCGTGACATGTTTGCTCGGCATTCGAGATAGTTTATAGTTTACCTTCTAGACTCCACTTGGGAGATAATTATTTATATTAAGTGTGAAGGGTTTAGGGTGTGTTAGGGGCCCTGTATTCATGATGGTAATAAGTACTTGTGGGGGTATTGATATATTGTAAAGGGTACTTTGTTTTGGATATATTGAAAGAATAACATCTTTTTCTAAAATGTAGGTTGAGACTTAGTTAATAGACAATGTATATTTGAATTTCTTATGTCCTATTTGAATAAGTCCTTGAATATCTACATACCATACCATTATGATGAATTTATTGCCTAAAGGGCACAATTGAAATAATATATGCTTATTTCTGCATTGCATACAAATATTATATTCATTCCTTCGTGCTGATTTGAGATCAATCATGTAGATATGGTACAATGAGGTCATGTTTAAACATGGATTGACAGGAGTGATGATATTATAGTACATATAAATTGAGGTACCTGATAGGAGTGATAATGGGTAGATGATGATGATATAGTCCCCAAAGTGGATTGAGCCACCCAATGGGAAATTATTCACATGTGGGGTACACGACCTCATGAGTTCCTCATAGGTCACTTGTATAGCAACCCGTCAATGGAAGCGTGTGTGTATACTGGTTGATTATTGAAAGCATTGATAACGCTCAAATTACACCCCTGAAGAAGTATAATGAGGATGTTGTTAATAAAGAACCCAACTAAGGTTGGGGTCGATCCCACAAGGAATATGGTCAAGATATAGACTAATGCAAGAATTCACACTTTTAGTTCAATTATTTCCTAAAAGGGGGATTTTAATAGAAGATAATATGGTGACAATGTTGAAATGTTTTTGTTATCAAAGTTATGCAATTAACTAGGAAAGTGTTCCCCATGGTTTCCTAACTAGGTTAGATTATTACACCCGTGATCTATCTCAACACTTAGCTTGTAGAATTGATAAACTAGGTTCATCCAAATGGATGATTCGCCCCTATTAGATGACTATATTCAATCACCGGGTTAGGTCTCATGAGCGATTTCAATTAACCTTTATCAATAATTTCAAATTAACTTTCCTACGGCCGCAACTCAAGTTATCCAATGAAACTTAATTTCAAGGCTTTGTTGTTCTTCTCCTTTTCTAATCTCTACTTCTCTAGGTTCAAGCAAGAAGAGAATTCGGGCTAGTTCTAACGTTGCGCACCATCAAGAAACATTAAGCATGAAGAAAAGAATAATACAAGTATCCGTATTGGTTTAGAATCACTTTGTATTAACCCTAGTTTATTATTTCATCATGGTTCTCACAATCCTAATTGTGGAGGGTTTTTCTATATAATAATTGCAAGTGAGATATTATAATTCATGGAAGGTAACATAATTAAGTACTTAAAATGTTGATGGAAGAAAAACCCAATGATAAATTGCACAATCAAACTTTTGAAAATCAAGAATAATGATGAACTCAGTTAAATATTCGAGTATTTGCCCTCCAAGAAGTTAGGAAACTCAAAATTGTGATTACAATTGAAAAGTATCAGAATCTATTAAGGAAAATAACCTAAAAGTATTTATGCAATTAATGAAATTCTTTCCTAAATTGACAGGGATTCTGCCGTTGAGTCATCCTACGAGTCGTAGCATGTTGCCAGTAGTCGTAGGATGCTTCAATAGTAAGAGTCTGCAGCTTCAGGTCTTCTCAGGTACTGGATATTGGTATGAATTGTACAATGGTCCTACGAGTCATAGGAGCTTGTCTTGTCTTGAAAATTTGAAACTTGGAATCTCTGATCATCCTTATACGGGTCTTTCCTACGATTCGTGCAATCCTTTTGTTCCCTAAATTTACCAAGTATCCCACTCTCTGAATCTCACCACGAGTCCTTGGTATGGTTCGTACCTTTTCATCATGACTCGTGGCCTCTACTCGTACAATGGACTTCTGCGAGTGCATATTCTCTGAATCTCCATCACCACTCCTTGGTACGACTCGTACTACCAGTTGTACTTAGCTCAACACTTATGCATATTCTTTGAGGTTGTGCTACAGATGGCTGGTACAACTCGTGTTGTCACTCGTAACAAACCATTTTATACATTGTTTTATCTCCTTTTTTAAAATCTAACTCCTGAACCTGATTTTCCTGAAAATAAAGTAAAAACACCTCATATCCGTATAAACATACCTAAGACCAAGCATTTTTCCTATGTTTTAAGTGTCTGAAGTGCTATAAATCCATGAAACATCAACACCCTCAACTTAAAACTTTTGTATGTCCTCAGGAAAACAAAAACACTACTACACTATGACGCTTTACTAGAAAGTAAAAATGAAGACCTACAACCAACAACAACAAAATTTGCACACATGACCATTATCAAGTATTAACCCCCTTGTATTTAAATCACTTAAAACCAAGATTTCTATGTACACATGCTACTACGACTCATGACACAAAGTGATCTAGAAATGTCATCAAACTATTAGCAGACAACTAAGCTATCACTAATGCTATTTACACAGACAACTGACAGAATGAAGTACATCTCCTGTATCATCACAAAAAATGAAGTTCTAAACACTCACAATGATATGTATATATGAAACCAGGACTATCAAGTAAAGCTATCACTCTCACAAAGAAGTTCCAAATACTGCACAAGTGATACCATAGGCTTGCCCTTATTTTGTTTACTCTGGTTCTTCAGACAGTTAGGTTAAGATCACTATAAGTCTTTATTAGCTTGTAATTTAGGCTCGGAGAAGGGTGTGGTACATATGGATAATAGTGACTAACCCTCCTCGGCACTACACAGCTCTTGGCTTCACTTTTGACTTCCCCCCATTTTTTTCTTTTCTCTCCCTTTCTCCATTTTATTCAGCTTTCAATTGGTGGGTGTGATGTATTTCTATTTTTTTTACTTTCAATTTTTTTCTTTTCTTTTTTTTCTTTCATACCACACTCCTCCTTTTACTGACTAGCTTTTTTCTTTTCTCCTCCACATCATCTATGAACCCTACAATAGCCACCCTCAACTTAGGTATTTTGCCTAAGTTGAGGTTTATAATATCTAAGGAGGGACCATGGCCAAAACAGGTTCATTAGAAATAAAGCAGGGAAGGTGAATGGGCTAATCAAAGAAAAGAGTGAACTTTAGGCTCAAACATGGGATCAAGGTAAAATTTCATTTGGTAGGAAAATTTAAGCTAAAAATGGGCTAAATAAAAAACGGCCTATGATCCTTTCCTAACCAACTATCCTATGACCTAAGAAAAGACTAACCGGGAAAGTTCTACATCACCTCCACAACATTAAACTAGGTAAAGACCTTACTCACACATGGTACAGGATTATATCACACTACCTATCTGGTTCATGCACAACTATGCTAACAATTAATCATTCTAATCAATCAAATTCAACAAAAAGATCCCCATTGGTCATGCTTTGCAGTAAACTAACACAACTAATCACAAAAATTTTAAAAAGGGTCAATTTTTCAAAATTCCAAAAAGTCAAACACATGTGTATTTTTATTGGCTGTTAAGTACTCCTAAGATACTTCTAGTTAAACAAAACAAAAACATCCTAAACATGCTGGTGCTACTAGATAGCATGTCCGAGCGAAAAGAAACACGACAATAAAAACCCTTAGACGAACAAAACAAACAGATACACCCCCTTAAAAAATCATGCTTTTTCTCCAAAGAAGTAAAATAAAAACAAGGAAGGGACGCACCTGCGGTGTTCTAAGAGCTCCTATCATCCTGTGCAGGTGGGTGTGAAGGCACACTCTCCACCTCAGCAATCATGACGCCAGCGGTGGCTGGCGTACTCAATAGTGTGATGGTACAAATTGTGGTTGCCCCCTCAACACTTGGCCACATCAGCAAGCTCTATATTAATCTAGGCAGATTGTGACTCACCGAAGGGTCCTTGCCACTCACAGAGTCACTGGGCACAGTAGCTGAGCTCCCAGCTTCTCTAGTTCGCTCCTGCAGTTCAAACATGTGTTGTTCATGAGTCTGTTGGCTAGCTACTATCACCCACCTACGCTCCTTCTTATCTTTATTCCTCCTCTTTCTAGAGATCTCCTCATCAACTACCTCAGACGACCTCCCCTTTCCTCTATCTCCACCAGCCGGCTCATGAGTCCAGGATTCCCCTAAGTCAAGCTCATCATCGGGCTCATCCTCAAACAACAAAATGGTGGGGGCTGGTAATATGGTTTGCTGTTGAGATGAAAACTCAACTACTTGACTCCTGATCGAGCCCATCTCATATGAAAAACTCCTCATGTCTGGAATCTCCGCTAGACTCTCATTGAACCGAAGCTCAAAGCTATCAAGTCTCATATACAAAGCTCTACCTACTACATTGATCTCAACCCCCACCTATTGCTTGACCTTCTCCATCATAATGTTCACCTTCTTCTCTGTAAAGGTCAGCCTCTTGGCCATCTTCCACAAGAAGTCCTGTGGTGCTAGGACATAGCCGGCTGGGACCTAGACTGAAGTGGTTGGTGGAGGAACGGATGAAGTGCTAGGGGTAGCTACTATGTGACTGGCCTCAGTGGACAGAATCTCACTGTTGTCAACTGAAGTAGGTGCATCTGCATGCTCTTCCCCTGCTATATGTGGTGTTAGGACTGCTGCTGGTACACTAACTCGGCTCATCGGGTTTATCTCATCCCGTATAAAACCGATATCAAAGTCCGTATGCCTCAAACTCTAGCGTCAATATTTTGATATCACTCGGACACCTGCCTCTCTATAGTGCCTATATATGAGACTCGAGAATGGGATAATCGTGCTCTATGCTAGAGCTCGATCCCAAATCTTCTTTGCTATGATCCGCAGGATGTTGATAGCATAACCTGACATGATTATCGCCACCAAACCTGCTCTATCGGTGCTCAAAGTGTTATCATTAGTTGTTGGTTCCAACCTATGGCAATCTAGTGTCCAGTAGGCCTTCACAATGAAATTAAGCGAGGCTTTGGTGACCAGCCGTCCACTAGTCACCCAATTCACATCCTCCTTCTCCTCAGCTATGATGTTGGCTAGCCACCTCATATGCCTTTGCCTCGTCTCAACACTCAACTGTTTGACCCTTTTCAGGGCCTCAATGCGGTACTCTGTTGTGGAGGCTGGAGCCTGATAATCTGGCCGTATAACATTCAGGCAATGGCTCACTCCAAGACATCCACAGTCCGCCCCGGATTATAACACTCTCCAGTCTAGGCTGGTCCTTCACCTTCTGCCCAACTAGAGTGTAGTGCTCCATGGTCGCCAAGTAGTTGGCATAGAACTCCCTGACCATGTCAGCAATGAAGTTATCAGCGGTTCTTGCCATCCAACTGAAGTCATATAAGTCAAATAGCCACTTCATCTCCTCAACTTCATTCAATGCCTTAGTCAGGATCCAAAGCTCCTCCTTAATGCTTTTCCTGGGTTCAGCTTTGATGTGAGGGTAAGGCCCTGCTTATAAATCTTCCAAGCACCTGGCATAGCCCACCTGATTGTACAACTCTCAGTAGGAAGGGTCTGATCATCCTCCTTCTCCTGTGCTTCCTCCTCAGATTCGGCCTCGGACCCCTCCTCTGAATTTGAGCCACTACTGGACTCATGGGTCTGGGTATCATCTCCCTCCTCAGACTAGGGCGCATCTGCTGGAGTAGCTTCGGTAGCTTCAGCCTGAGCCTTGGCCTATGCCCTAGTAGTTCTTGGCTCGTTTTTCTCATCAGTTTCCACCTTGTACTCCTCTATTGAACCACTAGGGGAGTCCGCCTCCTTCTCAGATGCATAGGCTTCATCCCTCAATGCCCTCAAGGCTGCAATCTCATCTCTAGCCCTCTTCCCTTTTGTCTTGGGCATCCTTGATTGCTTGTATTTGGTGTGCCATTGTACCTGTGGAGAAGAGGTTAGTACATGTGATTCCAGAAAACAAAAGCATGAAAGAGCATCTTCAATTTAGTAATACGGTTCATCAGTATGAGTCGTACCATAGTGGTACGATTTGTACTGAGACTGGTAGTATCCTTTTTCACAATCATGACTCATTGGTACGACTTGTACCAGGGTGGTACTATTCGTACTAATAGTCATATTATAAACTTATGAGAATTTGACTTTTTGTAGTTCTGCTACGACTTGTTATAACGATTCGTAGTGGGGTTCTACAAGTCATACCATGGGTCATAATTTTGATTCTAAATACAACTCTCTCTGGTTCTTTGGTATGACTCGTGGTATGATACCATGATCTGTATCGGGTTTCGTACCATGAATTTCAAATTTACTCTCTATGGGACAGTCCTAACGAATCATCCTACTAGTGGTAGTAGGAAACAACGAGTCGTAGGATGGCTCATGAAGCCCGTCCTTACTCTGTGCATTACTAGTTGTGCAAGTAATAATAGTTTTGGGGTGGATACTCAGACTTCACCCCATTTTTCACAAGAACACACAAATTCACTACCCACTTATTCCACACAATAAATTTTTCCCATTAACTCACTACCCAAAAGCAATTAAATTTATTGAGAAATTTGATTTCACAAACCTATAATACAAGATCACCTGTAGCCCCTGATCGTATTCCTTCACTTCATTTTCATGAGTGTAGGAATCACAGTGATGGTACCGCTACTGATAGCAAGGAAAATAGGATTAAAATTTTTCACTTACTTGCTAAGTTCTGAAGGGTGCTTGCTTACTTCGGGTTTGGAGCAGAAATTCAAGCAAATCATGCAAATTTATTGCACAATCTTGAGATAAAAAGGAATAGGAGTGAATTACGGGCGAGGGGAGTGTGAGAGGATTTGATTGTGGGTTTAGGTAGAAAATTTTAGACTAATTTTTTTATTTAAATAAGGTTTGGGAAGATTTAAAAATTACAGGTCGAGTTGGGTCAGCTGGATTCTGTCATTTAATTTACTCGTCACGACTCGTACCTACAATTCGTCCCTTACATCCGTACCTAGAGACTCAGAGGACTTACCTGGGAACCTGTGAGTGCGTGGTACGATCCATACAAAGATGACACGACCCGTACCACAATTCGTAGGTTGGATTTCTGCACTTCGACACTTAAGATAGTTCATCACTATGGTGGGTACCACGACTCATACCATGTAGGTATAGCTCATAATGACTAACCATAGTGTGAACTTTTGCATCTTGTCAAGTCTCTACTTCTCAATACGGATGGGACTACGAGCTGTTCCACCATGCTACGGTTTGTACTGAGGCTCGTAGTCCAGACCTGTACTACATTTTTTCATACATCAGTACGTATTTCACTTGCACACTAAACACAAATAAGTCAAGATACTTGGATTGCCTCCCAAGAAGTGCCTGATTTAACGTTGTGGCATGATACAAGTAGTTTGGTTACTCAGACTTCACCAAATTACCTCATGGGTTGCCTCCCATGCAGTGCTTGATTTAACGTCGCTGCACGATGTGAGTCTATTGTATACTAAGAATTCTTCAAGAAACTACAACTCAACATCAATAGTTGAGACTACTCGAAACACATTTGGCTGCTTCATTGACCTATAGACATTGAAAGTGATCTCTTCTTTGTTCAGCTTGAACTTCAGCTGGCCATCCTCAACGTACACTAAAGCTCTCCCAGTGGCAAGAAATGGTCGCCCTAAGATGATGGGGACCTCAAAATCCACTTTGCAATCAAGGATCATGAAGTCAGCTGGGAAGATGAACTTGTACACTTTCACTAAAACATCATGGAGAATACCTACAGGCTTCTTCACTGTGCGGTCAGCCATTAATAGCTGCATTATCATCGATGTGGGGGCTCCCAAGCCCAATAGTTGAACATAGCTAGCGGCATCAGATTGATGCTAGCTCCTAGATCATACAGTGCTCTCGCAATCTCAAAGTATCCAATAGTGCATGGGATGGTGAAGGCACCTGGGTCTTCCTTCTTTTGTGCAAGGACCCGTGAAGATATGACACTACAATGGTACAAATTTCCAATAGGCTCATAGCTCACAGATCATTTCCTAGTCACTAGGTCCTTTATAAACTTTGCATACCCAAGCATCTAGTCTAATGCCTTGACCAAGGGAATATTCACTGACAACTGCTTCAGCATGGGCAAAAACTTCTGAAATTTTCTATCATCCACCTTTTTCTTCATCCTCTGAGGGAACGGTGGAGGTAGTTAAGGGATAGGCCAAAAAATATGTTGGGAATTTTTCACCTTCTCTTTTTCTAAAGCAAGCTCCTTTACATCAAATGGAGTCTTGGTCAAATCAGCATCACCTTCAATTACATGCTCTGCATTCTCATCCTCCTCATCTACATCAATCTCCTTCGATTTTTCCATCTCAACTACAATTGGTATGGGCAGATCAACTGGGGTTTTCCTACTCCTAGTAGTTACTGCCATGCAGTGGCTGTTCTTCTTTGGATTTTGCACAATGTTACTAGGAAGTGTGCCCTTTTCTCTCTAGTTCAGGGATGCAGACATCTGGCGCAACTGCTACTCAATCTATTTAGTCGCTGTGGCGTGTGACTCAACTCTTTGGTTTTATGTTAGATATATCTTCCCGAATCTCCTTCAGGTGATCATCGGTGGATTTTTCCTTTTTTAGAAACTCATCCATCATGCTCCCCAACTTTGAGGTTCCAGCATCCCCCTTTCGAGCATTTGGAGAAACATATAGGCCAGTGCGATCATTCCAGTACCCATCATTCTTCCTCCAATCACCTTCCCAATCTCGTCCTCTATTTCTATCCCTGTATCCAGCCCTATTATAGTTGTCCCTGTATTGGTTCCAACCTTTATTTTCGAAGCCTTGGCGCCAAGTATCTTGACCAGACCCTTGGGCATTAGACCGGAAACCCGCCACCTGATTATCCAAGAAGTTTGCTTCCTTCTCAAAATTAGAGTTCTCAAACCCTTGCTCTTGACCTTGTGTTCCCACTGCATTCACCTTCTGCGCTCTATACCCCATGATATATTTCGTGAGCAGGTCAATGGATGTTCTCATATGAGCTAATTCCTAATCACGCTCCTCTTCCTTCCTGTGCTGCTCCGTAGTCATCCCAATAGCATATGCACCTGTAGCTGTCGCAGCCTCTCTAGTATGCCAAGATCTATTTGTTTTGGTCACTTAGTCCAGTATGGTTGTTGCTTCCTCCCACGAGTTACTCATTAATGCTCCACCTGCCACTGTATCTACCATAACTTTAATGTTGTTGTTCAAATACCTGTAAAAAATTTCCAATAACATCTCATTGGGAATTTTGTGATTCAGGTACTTAGTCAACTTTTTATTATATATCAGCCATGTCTCATGTAGTGCCTCAGTCTTGAGCTGTCGGAAGTTGTAGATCTCATATTTGAGCTGCAACATCCTAGAAGGTGGAAAGAACCTCTCCAGAAAGGTATATTTCAGCTCCCTCCAGTTGGTGATGGAGTCATTTGGAAACTCTGACAACCACAAAGTTGCCTTACCAGTTAAAGAGAAAGGAAACAACCTCAGCCTGATGGCATCCTGGCTCACTCCTAACAACCTGTAAGCCTTGCAGATCCCCACAAAGTTCATCAAGTGGAGATTTGTATCGTCAGCTGTATTACCTCTAAACACTCCCTTCATGTTGAGCAACTGAATCATTGTGCTAGTGATCTTGAATTTTGCCCCAACAGGCAAAGATGGGGGTACAATAACTCCTATTGACCCGACTTCATTAATATCCGGATCCTCATCATCATCAAAGTGAGGAGCATATCTATGGAACTGGTGTGGTCGGCCTTTGTTTTCCCTTCTATGGCGGTTAACATTATTTACCACTTCCTGGGGTCATCTGCCTCTTGAAGAGCAGCTTGTTGAGCTAACTCATCTTGGTGGAGCTCATTATCTCGACAAGCTTCAGCCACTAAGCTAGCCTCCATCTATTCAAGGGTCTCCAGACCGGCCATTCTTCATAGTGTTCTTTCGAGCTCTTGGTCAATTTGAATTAGAAGGTTTCCACTACGCCACATACTTTGTATTCACCACGCAGTCACCTGTTTAAAACAAAAATAAAAGAAAACGTAAATGAGGAATAATGACCAAAATTTAAATAAAATCAATTAATCTAATCCTAAGACATATTCCCCAGCGACAATTCCATTTTTGCTAATGCTCAAACTACACCCCTGAAGAAGTATAATGTGGACATTGTCAATAAAGAACCCAATTAAGGTTGAGGTTGATTCCACATGGAATATGGTCAAGATATAAACTAATGCTAGTATTCATGCTTTTAGTTCAATTATTTTCTAAAGGGGGGATTTTAATAGAAGACAATATGGTGACAATGTTGAAATGTTGTTATCAAAGTTATGCAATTAACTGGGAAAGTGTTCCCCATGGCTTCCTAACTAGGCCAGATTATTACACTCGTGATCTATCCCAATACTTAGCTTATAGAAGCGATAAACTATGTAATCATTTGTCCTTGAGGATCCGACATTAATCCCCTCATCCAAACGGCTGATTCGCCCCTATTAGGTGACTGTACTCAATCACCGGGTTAGGTGTCATGAGCGATTTTAATTAAACTTTATCAATAATTTCAAATTAACTTTCCTGCTACCACAATTCAAGTTATTCAATGAAACTTAATTTCAAGATTTTGTTGTTCTTCTCTTTTCCTAATCTCTAATTCTCTAGGTTCAAGCAAAAAGAGAATTCGGGCTAGTCCTAACGTTGCGCATCGTGAAGAAACATTAAACATGAAGAGAAGAACAATACAAGCATCCGTATTGATTTAGAATCACTTTTTGTTAACCGTAGTTTGTTATTCCACCATGGTTCCCACAACCCTAGTTGTGGAGGGTTTAGTAATTCATGATTGCAAGCAATAAATTATAATTTATGGAAAAAAACATAATTAAGCACTGACAATGTTGATGGAAGAAAAACCCAATGATAAATTGCACAATCAAACTTTTGAAAATCATGAACAATGATGAACTCGACCGAAGTATTCGAGTATTTGCCCTCCAAGAAGTTAGGAAACCCAAAAACTATGATTACAATTGAAAAGTATCAGAATCTATTAAGGAAAATAACCTAAAAAGATTTATACAATTAATGAAATCCTTTCCTAAATTGACAGGAATTCTGTAGCCGAGTCATCCTATGAGTCGTAGCATGCTGCTACGAGTCATAGGATGCTTTCGTAGTTAGAGTTTGCAACTTCTGGTCTTCTCAGGTACTGGAGATTAGTACGACTCGTAAAATGGTCCTATGAGTCATATGACCCTGTCGTGGCTTGAACTTCTGAAACTTGGCATCTCCGATCATCATCATACGAGTCATTCCTACGACTCGTACCATGCTGTTATGACTTGTGCAATCCTTTCGTGCCCTAAATCTGCTAAGTATCCAACTCTCTGAATCTCACTACGAGTCCTTGGTACAGTCCGAACCTTATCATCATAACTTGTCACCTCTGCTCGTATAATGGACTTTAGCGAGTGCACATACTCTGTATCTCTATCACGACTCCTTGGTACGGCTCACACCAGGATGGTGTGACTCATATTACCAGTCGTACTTAGGTTAACACTTATGCATGTTCTCTGAAGTTGTGCTACGGATGGTTGGTATGGCTCGTGCTGTCATTCGTAATAAGCCATTTTTTGCTCTGTTTTATCTCCTTTTCCAAAATCCAACTTCTGGACCCGATTTTCCTGAAAATAAAGTAAAAGCACCTCATATCGCTATAAACATACCTAAGACAAAGCATTTTTTCTATGTTTTAAGTGTCGAAAGTCTCATATATCCGTGGCACATCAAGCATATTTGGAGAAAAATCATGATTATAATAAGAGAGGAATTGAAGCATTAGATTTAATGGCAGATTGAGACTGCTAATTCTAGTTTTTGGTTTGATAACTAGACTAAACAAGGATCCCTATACTCTGCAGAGGGGGAGAACGTAGGGGAGAATGAGATAGAGCTAAAGAGTTCATATCAGGAGGAACTAGAATATACAAAAATAGCAGGAAGTTGTTTCTGAAGATATGATGGCACACATTATGTCACGCCCTAAAACTGGGGTAGTGCACGACTAGCACTCGATTCTAGATTGATCGAGAAACTTACTATATAACATTTATAACTGTAATATTAAGGCCTACCAGGCCACCTGTCACGATAAGCTAAACTAGATATTGGACCCATAAGGTCTCAACAATAACAAATGAACAACTGGAAAGCCGACAAGGCTACAATAAAGCTAAATTGAGCAATGGAAAGCTGACAAGGCCACACAATAGAACTAAATAATACAAACTAGTCCATATAAGCCTCTAAAGAGTAAACAAACTAAAATGCATGGGACAGGGACCCGACCTACCCATACCGTACACAAAACTCAAAATAACCAAAACCAGAACACAACTCCCGAAAGATAGGAGCATACCAATACTTAGCTGAAGTTTGGGCTCTTACTACGATTGCCGATCTGAGCCTCTACCTACACCTAAAGCACGATTTCAGGGGGTCCCTAGGAGAAGGAACATCAATATGAATGAAATGTATCGGTATGTAAGATTGAAAACTATAAACATATAAGATAACAATGATAACTAAGCCAAAAAATAAAGAATAATAACAACCTTAAACTCTGGAAATTGACACTGGACCATAACTCTATATTAAAGTGCAAATGCAGTCAAGTAAAAACTGTAGTGCCAGCATCCAGGCAGTCATAATCTCCATATAAGGTCCGTCCAGTAGGTGTACTACCCTAGGGCATCATCCATAGGGTAAAAATCTCGCCGAAATTGTTACACCCCGTAAATTATTGACATGTAGATGGCCTATTCGCATG
>JACEIK010009955.1:1126-17474 GCA_018107945.1 Datura stramonium | reverse complement strand
AAGTACATCACCAATCATAATCGTAAGTGGAGCCGATAGGGTTTACACTGATTCAATCTAGTACATATAACATAACAACAATAAATTTTGAGTGTGTGGCATAGATAGGCCTAACACATAACTGCAAGTAGGCACAAATAACATGTAAAACTTGCAAATTGCACTTAGATGCATGTATTCATAGACTTATAAAATTATGAAGGGATGCAGAAAACACAAGAGTTTCAATAAGATTTATAGACCATGGTCTAAGGATATTAATGCTTGAGAACTTGGTAACTTATTGCTCGGCTAACGGAGAAGGATTATGAAATCTCCCCTTGTCCTCACGCATCTCATAATATAAACACAAGAAGGTAGACGACCTTGTTAAGGAATTTCTATTTCAGTGCACTAATTTACCCTTACTAGGCTTGACGTCATTCTTTGGTTTAGGTTCGTTTAGTCGTCGTTGTATTACCTTTACATACCAATTTCCTTTATACAAAAGTATGCTAAGCACATTTACCATCACATTCATAACATAATGTAAAGGACCAGATCACAGTGCCCATGCTGAGGGTCTCCAGACTCAATCTATAGCTATGATAATCATAGTACGACAACAAGCATAAATAAGACATTTTCACTTCACTTTCATTTGTTTATAATACTTTTATACATTCAAGATCAATTCCAAGTATTCCTAAAACTTTGGAAAGAATTATATATCTCTCAATATGATTATGGAAGCATAGGATGTTGGTCATTTCAATGATACATTCTCGTTCTTGAAAAATGAGGATGGAGATGCCTTGACATACCTTGTTCTGGGAACTTGGGTGCGCTGGTACCCCAGTCCACTCGGTGCTAAGTCCCACTCTCACTGGATAGTCCTGGACTGAATACTAAGCTGATAGCTCGAAACTAGGGCCCAAGACTAGTCAGGTGTACATATCTGGAAGCATCCTGAGAGTCTTTATCAGACCAGATTCTGAAACTGAGTTCTAAGACTGGTCAAAGCTTATTATCTAGAAGCGTCGTAACTATCTAAAGAACAAACTAAAATATGAAACTGGGGTCCTAATTCTAGTCAAAGTTGCTTATCTAAAGTGTCATGACCGCCTAGTGGACCAATAAACTGAATTCTGAATTTGATTCTTATAACTGAGAGGTACTACTGACACCTCGGGAAGTTCTGTAGTCAAACTGATCAGCTGACATTTTCTGACTGACACTGAGAATTCTAACATTCTTACTAAAAACTGAATTGACAATATTCTGATTGAGATTTAATGCTACTAACAATATAAGAGTTCCCAACACTGATAAAAACAAGCTAAACTTCGATATTCAAGATTTTCTAGTTCAATAAATAGGGCTAAATTTCACTTCATAAGATTTAACATCATTTTAGTCATGAACTGGTGGAATATATATATAATTAACATGGTATAATATTCCACATGATTTGACGAAGTATGACTAGCAATTTCCTGACATTCAGTAATTTCAGGGCTACAACTAATAGAGAAAAATAGGAAGGAATTTGGGGACATAAGGGAAGAACTATTCCTTTGTTGAATTCTTACATACCTGGTGAAAAAGCCCGAAGAATTCCTTGAGAAATTGAGGAGTAAACATTTCCCTAGCTCTTGCTTTGGAAAACTCTAAGAGAAGTTCTACGGTCTGTTCTTTGAAGGTCTAAGTGGGGAATGAGTAAAGAAACCGTTTAACCCCACTAATAAGTTTGAAATTATGATTAAAACGACGTAGTTTAAAGTTTAGGAGGGTAGAAAATTACTGAAAGACCCTTGAAAACTCGCAGGGAAAAACTACTTGTCAGTCCTCACGGGTGACCTAACAGGTCATGGTCACACTCGTGAGGTGCACTGCTGGTCACCACGAGGGACCTAATGAATTGTGGTTGGTGACCACGACTCGTGGCCACCTCTCGTGGACCACACTGCCCCAAAACTCCCTGAGTCCCCACGGGTGACACCACGACTCGTGGTGAGGACCCGTTGGGTACATTGCCTTACATTTCTCAGTTACAAATTATCCTTGACCACGGGTCATATCACGACTCGTGGTCACACCCGTGGTCACCTAAACACCAAATTTCAAACTAAATTCCCAGGCCTCACCACGAGTCACTTAACGACTCGTGGTCACTCCTCACGGGTCACAGAACATCTCGTTCTGTGACCTGGTGCAGATTTCCAATTTTCTCTGATTTATTTTTGGGGCTTTACAATATCTCCCCCTTGGGAACATTCGTCCTTGAATGTTTGAAAACACACAGGAAAACAGAGAT
This sequence comes from Datura stramonium, assembly GCA_018107945.1. Classification (NCBI taxonomy): domain Eukaryota; kingdom Viridiplantae; phylum Streptophyta; class Magnoliopsida; order Solanales; family Solanaceae; genus Datura; species Datura stramonium. Next base: position 15,178 of record JACEIK010009955.1, on the reverse strand, counting down.
TGGAAATTTTTATACCCAAATACTGATCATGAAAACTGAAAGCTTTAGGAATGACTATCTCTGATATGAATCATAAGTCTGAACTGAATTCACTAATCATGCACGTGTTCCTTTACATGAAAGAAATTGAAACATACGATCTAAAAGCAGTTTTAGGAAGGGAGTTGATACCTTGAACTAAAACTGAGCCGGAAGGAAACAAATGGGGGTATATGGCCATCATATCCGCTTAAGCCTCCAACATAGCTCCCTAAACATGCTGATTTATCCATAAGACCTTAACTGAAGCTACCACCTTGTTGCTCAGCTTACAAACCTGACGGTCAAGGATATGGATTGGGACCTCCTCGTATAAGAGACTATCTTTCACTCCCACACTATCCAATGGCACGATAGATATTGGATCACCAATGCACTTCTTCAGTAGTGACACATGGAATACTAGGTGCACAGAAGCCAACTCCAAAGGTAATTCCAGCTCATAGGCTACTTTGCCAATTCGCCTCAGAATTCTGTAGGGTCCCACATATCTCGGACTGAGCTTTCCCTTCTTCCCAAACCTCATCACCCCTTTTATGGGTGAAATTTTTAGATAAACCCAGTTATCCACAACGAACTCCAATTCTCTTCTCCTCACATCAGCATAAGATTTCTAACGACTCTGAGCTATTTTCAATCTTTCTATGATGAGATTTACCTTCTGCATATCTTCATGAATCGATTCTGGCCCGATTATAGTAGCTTCACCAATCTCAAACCATCCAATAAGAGACCTGCATCTTCTATCATACAATGCCTCAAACGGGGCCATCTGGATGCTGGAGTGATAACTATTATTGTACGCAAACTCGATAAGAGGCAAGTGGTCATCCCAACTACCCTTGAAATCGATCACGCACGCTCTCAACATATCTTCTAGGTTTTGAATAGTCCACTCAGCTTGCCCTTTTTTTTGTGAGTGAAAAGCCGTGCTGAGCTTGACTTGGGTACCAAGTCCCTTCTGAAAAGACTTCCAGAAATGTGAGGTGAATTGAGTACCTCTGTCTGAGATGATGGATAATGGAACCCCATGAAGCCTGACCAACTCCCGGATATACCTCTGTCTGAGATGATGGATAATGGAACCCCATGAAGCCTGACCAACTCCCGGATATAAAGTCTAGCATAGTCCTCAGCTGAATCCGTAGTTTTAACTGGGAGGAAATGTGCTGACTTAGTCATCTGATCTACTACTACCCAAATGGAATCATGTTTCCAACGAGTTTGAGGTAGACCCTTAATAAAGTCTATATTTACTTCTTCCCACTTCCACGTGGGTATGATGATATCCTGGGTCATACCTCCTGGTCTTTGGTGGTCTACTTTGACCTGCTGGAAGTTCGGGTACTTAGCTACGAATTCGGTGATGTCTCTCTTCATGCGGTTGCACCAGTAAATATCTCGCAAATCGCGATACATTTTAGTAGCACTAGGGTGGATGGAGTACCTTGTACTGTGTGCTTCAGTCAGTATCTATTGTCTCAAATCACCAATGTCTGGTACACACAATCTTCCCTGGTTACGGAGCATACCATCTCTTCCTTTGGAGAAAGCCTTAACCTCTTTCCTGAGAACCGCTTCCTTGAGTTTAAGTAAAATTGGATCTTCATCCTATTTGGACTTAACTTCAACAACTAAAGATAAATATGACTCACTTTGCATAACCACTCCACCATCAGCTGAGTCAACCAACTGCACCCCTAACTGAGCTAGTCTGTGAATATCCTTCGCCAATTCTTTTTTGGCTTCCTTAATATGGGCCACACTACACATAGACACTCTACTTAGGGAATTAGCCACTGCATTAGCTTTGCCCGGGTGATATAGCTGCTCATGTCATAATCCTTCAGGAGCTCTATCCACCTTCTCTGACGAAGATTTAGGTCCTTCTGACTGAATACATATTGAAGGCTCTTGTGATCGGTGAAAACATCAATGTGAGCCACGTACATGTAATGTCTCCATATTTTCAATGCAAACACTACCGCTGCCAACTCCAAGTCATGAGTTGGATAATTCTTCTCATGAACTTTGAGCTTTTTTTATAGGCGTAGGCCATCACTTTACCCTGCTGCATCAGAACGCAACTGAGTCCAACTCTGAAAGCATCACAATATACTACAAATCCATCCGATCCTTTCGGTAGAGTCAACAATGGAGCGGTAGTGAATCGAGTTTTTAACTCCTGGAAACTCTTCTCACACACATCTGACCACTGGAATTTCACCTTCTTCTGAGTCAGCCTAGTCAGTGGAGATGTTGTAGAAGAAAAGCCTTCTACAAAGCATCGGTAATAACCGGCTAAACTTGAGAAGCTTCTGATTTCGGTTGGGGAGGTAGGTCTGGGCTAGTCTCTCGCTGCTGCTATCTTTTGAGGATCAACCTGAATACCCTTGCCCGAGACTATATGACCCAGGAAAGTCACAAACTTCAACCAGAATTTGCACTTGCTGAACTTGGTGAACAATTGGTGGTCTCTGAGTGTCTGAAGCACTGTCCTTAGGTGATTAGCATGCTCTTCCTCATTTTTGGAGTATACTAGAATGTCGTTGATAAACACAATGACGAACATATCGAGATACTGCTTGAAGACTTTGTTCATCAGGTCCATAGAGGCTGTAGGGGCATTTGTTAGTTCGAAGGACATAACCACAAACTCGAAGTGACCATACCGAGTCCTGAAAGTTGTTTTCAGTATGTCACACTCTCTGACTCTTAGCTGGTGATACCCCGACCTGAGATCTATTTTGGAGAAACAGCTGGCTCCCAGAAGTTGGTTGAACAGGTCGCCAATTTTGGACAGGGGATACCTGTTCTTGACTGTGACCTTATTCAAATGACGGTAATCGATGCACATTCTGAGGGTACCGTCTTTATTTTGCACGAATAACACTGGAGCACCCCAAGGAGAGATACTGGGTCTGATCTTTGGGGAACACATCTGGAAATTCGTTGACAATAGGGAATGACTAGAGGGGTCTTAGAGTCGGAATCCTTGACCCGAACTAGATAAATACATACCTTAGAAATCAGCTTCTTGGCCTTAAGGTAGGAAATAAACCTACCCTTTGGCGCTGAACTACTGCCGAACTATTCTAGAGTTGGCTCATTAGGGAACTGATACCTGACGATCCTAGTTCTGCAGTCGACTGAGGCATAACCGAAGTGTAACCAATCCATTCCAAGGATGAGGTCAAACTCGACCATGTCTAACTCTACTAGGTCAGCTGAAATGAATTTATTAAAGATTGAGATTGGGCAGTTTCTATACACCCGGCTGGCTCTAACTGACTCGCCAATTGGGGTGGAGACTAAAAATGGTTCTAAAAAGACCTCTAGACTGACATCGAACTGAATTACTACGTAGGGAGTCACGAATGATAGTGTGGCCCCCGGATCAAGCAACGCATATAAATTTAGATGGAAAATACGTAACGTACCCGTGACCATATCTGATGAGTTCTCTTGATTCTGATGAGATAATAATGCATAAAAATGGTTTTGGCGTTGACCTCCCTCCGTACCTGATGTTTTATCCTGCTGAGCTGGTCGTCCTGTCGGGGCTACTGAGGTAGTGGATTTTTATCTCCCCCGTCCTTCTGACGGGTATTCCTTAAGCCGATGCCCAAGCTGCCCATAACCAAAAAAACCCTCTCCACCCTGAAGACACTCTCCTAGGTGGTTCTTGCCGCACTTGGGACAAGCTGGATACTTGTTATCGGCACTGACTCTGAGACTAAGAGCTAGATGCTCCACCCCTCCGATCTTGGCGGGACCAAAAGGTAGNTGGCGGGACCAAAAGTAGGGGTGCTGGCTGAGCTGGGTGTTGGATCCCTCTGCTGCTGCTACCGCGAGACCTCTGGTGGCCATAATCTGATTGGCCGGTCCTTGCCCTTTTGTTCTTTCACTCCATGTCCCTCAGTTTTTCGGCCTCAATCTGCTGGGCATAGACAATCAGGCTGGAGAGGTCGATATCTTTGATCAGCATCGCTGTCCTGCACTCTTTGAGGACCAGGTTCGACACCTCATTTATAAATTTTAGCATGCAAGCCCTTGGCTTGGCCACCATCTCTGGAGCGTATTTGGACAACCTGGTGAACTCCAGAGCGTACTCTTCTACTGTTTGGTTTCCCTACCTCAAATTCATGAACTCCACTACATTTTCCTCCCTGAGCTCCCGAGGGAAGAATCTGTCCAGGAAGGCTGTAGTAAACTCCTCCCATTCCACCGGTCCTACTTCCGTTGGCCTCCCCTCCTTCCACTGCTCATACCAGACTTGGGCTACCCCTTTCAGCTGGTAGGTAGCCAAGTCGGCACTCTTTGAGGGATTGAAACCCATGATTGGGGTGATCTTTTTAATCTCATCCACAAATCATTGTGGGTCCTCTCCCTCCTTAGATCCATGAAAATACGGAGGGTTCATTCGGGTAAAGTCCCTCACTCAGGAAGCTACTGCGGATCCGTTGTTGTTGATTAGAACCATCTGCTGGTTCACCTGGTTGGTAATAGTTTGGGTGAATAGCTGAATGGACGCCCTAAATTCCGCGGTAGATACCGAGTCGTCCTGAGGGCTGCCAAGGCTGGTGGGGCAGGTCGGTGAGCATTACCGGCCCTTCTTCCATTACCACATTGTGGAGTCATGATTCACTAAAATGAAGCAGAGCACGAGTTAGGAGAATGATTCTGGAATGTAAGTTCAACGCATGATAAAGAGTATGAATATAAGGGAGTTTTCCTAATAACATCTCGTAGCCTCCCCATCATAAGTGTGGTGCGCTTCACACTCATGAAGAGGATTCTACTCGATGCAGCTTTCAGACATCTGAGGATACTCTAAACCTAGTGCTCTGATACCAAGTTTATCACACCCCGAGTTTACAGCCTGGACGAAACACGGTACTTGAAGTCACAAGTGACCCCAAGTCAACCCCTGGTCTATCATACACTGGAATTCTAAGTAACATAAAAATACATACAGTGGAAGTTGAAAGTGAAAATATAAATACTTGAAATAAATAAAGCTGGTTCATAGTATTTGAAAATATTAGAACAACACTACAAGTCTGAAATACCAATTTGAGTTTGAAAGCCACTATGACTGATGAGTTGCTGGGACAAACCCCCAGCTAACTCCAAATCTAAATAGAAGGAATGAAAATATAGCTGAAATAAATAAATCTCCATCCTCGAAGAGTGAGGACTCACCAACTAGAATAGCTAAGGTCTTCGATGAGCGGTCGGCTAACGAAGCTGAGACTGGGATCCTACAACTATATCATAAAATGATACAACATAAAAGTATGCATCAGTACTTTGAATGTACTGAGTAATTGAGTGAAACATAACACAATGAAATAAATAAAAAGGAAAAAATGCTGAACTGAAAAGATATGCATTGACCAACTAAAACTACTGAACTAAATAACTGAAATACGGAGGTGGTTTAAAAGACCTTGTCTGATGGTCAAAGCATGTTCTAAGTCTGGAATACTGATCTAAACTGAACTGAAACTGAACTGAATTGACTAGTGGGAGAGTCTATAACCGACATATAACCACGTGTGCTAGATGTGGAGTCCGATGTATACACCCCATCGGTAGGTCTCAATATACCTTGCCAGGGTATAAAGGCATGAACTGGGTGATCACAAAAGTCTGGGGCCAATCAAGCCAATAAATACTGTAGCTTACGCTGGAAACGTAGTTCTGGGAACTTGGGTGCGCTGGAACCCCGGTACGCTTGGTGCTAAGTCCCACTCCCACTGAATAGTCCTAGACTGAATACTAAGCCGATAGCTCAAAACTGGGGCCCAAGACTAGTCAGGTGTACATATCTAGAAGCACCCTGAGAGTCTTATCGGACCAGATTATGAAATTGAGTTCTAAGACTGGTCAGAGTTGCTTATCTAGAAGCGTCATAACCGCCTAAAGAACAAACTAAAATGTGAAACTGGGGTCCTAAGGCTAGTTAGAGCTACTTATTTGAAGTGTCATGACTGCCTAGTGGACCAATAAATTGAATTCTGAATCTGATTGTGATAACTGAGAGGTACTACTAACACCTCGGGAAATTCTGTAGTCAAACTGATCAGCTGACATTTTCTGACTGACATTGAGAATTCTAACATTCTTACTAAAAACTAAATTGACAATATTCTGATTGAGATTCAATGCTACTAACTACATGGGAGTTCCCAACACTGATAAAAACAAGTTAAAATTTGATATTCAAGATTTTCTAGTTCAACAAATAGGCTAAATTTTACTTCACAAGATTTAACATCATTTCAGTTACGAACTGGTGGAAAATATATATAATTAACATGGTATAATATTCCACATGATTTGACGAAGTATGACTAGCAATTTCTTGACATTCAGTAATTTCAGGGCTACAACTGATAGAGAAAAATAGGGAGGAATTTGGGAACACAAGGAAAGAACTATTCCCTTATTGAAGTCCCACATACCTGGTGAAAAATCCCAAAGAATTCCTTGAGAAATTGAGGAGAAAACATTTCCCTAGCTATTGCTTTGGAAAACTCTTAGAGAAGTTCTACGGTTTGTTCTCTAAAGGTATGAGTGGGGAATGAGGAAAGAAACTGTTTAACCCCACTAATAAGTCTGAAGTTATGATTAAAATGATGTAGTTTAAAGTTTAGGAGGGTAGTAAATTACTGAAAGACCCTTGAAAACTCGCAGGGAAAAACTGCTTGTAAGTCCTCACGGGTGACCTAACGGGTACTCATGGTCACACTTGTGAGATGCACTGCTTGTAATACACTTCTGGTCACCACAAGGTACCTAATTAGTCGTGGTCTGTGACCACGACTTGTGGCCACCTCTTATGGACCACACTGCCCCAAAACTCCCAGGAGTCCCCACAGGTGACACCACGACTTGTGGTGTCCCAAAGAGTCGTGGTGAGGACCCGTTGGGTACACTGCCTAACATTTCCTAGTTACAAATTATTCTTGATCACAGGTCATATCATGTCTCGTAGGGGTTGACCACGACTTGTTATCACACCCGTGGTCACCCAAACACCAAATTTCAAACTAAACTCCCAGGCCTCACCACGAGTCACTTAACGACTCGTGGTCACTCCTCACGGATCACAGAATGACTCGTTATGTGACCTGGTGCAGATTTTCAGTTTTCTCTGATTTAAGTCCCGGGTCTAGTCCTTGTGTTTTCGAGGCATTATAGGTTACAACTATAAATTGAGGCTGTTTTAAGCTAATTTGTTCAGCCAAATCATCATCCCAATAGGCAGCCATAACAACAATATAAAATGACATTTCAACATTTTCTTATAAGCTTACTTCCATAATTTTTGAGGGGTAATGAAAGGGGGAACTTACCTAGATTTTATTATGATTAATACCTACCACAAAAGGGGTATATTTCCAGCAAAACACAGCTGCACCAACTTCCAAGAACGGGTAGCAACCTTAAGCAAAAATACACCAAAAAGGCAGCCTAGCTTAACTTCCAATTTCTAGTTTTTATCTAGGATGTTAGGCAAGTTTAAAGGGTAGAATTTTTACCTTCTTTCTTGCATCCAAATCCTAATAAAAGGGAGTATGTATGAAGCTTATTACTTCTCCAAAAATGCAGCAAACTCACCCCAAAAACACTGTCCAAATGCAACAAGAAACTCACCAACACACCACCTTCACTTAGAAAATGATCTTCTTCACTTAGATTGTATTTTGGTTGAATTTTACTTGGTGTTTCCTCCTTATTTTTCCTTAGTTATTTTCTGGAAATTTGAGAGAATGATGGAGTGCAAGCAGGCAAATTAAATCCTGGAAAGTTGTAGAATTAAATCAAGATAAGGCAAAAGATATATATGTATATATATATATACATACATACATACATACATATAAAATAATGGATAAGGAAATGCCATGAGTATGAACTATCTCCTATATATAGAGTCTAGCTTAGTCCTTCGCAGTATAAGTGGTCCTGATTGGAAAGAATTGAGCTGATTTAGTCAATCTGTCAACTATTACCCAGATAGAATCATACTTCCTTCTTGTCCAAGGCAATCCTGTAATAAATCCATGGTAATCACCTCTTATTTCTAGGCTAGAATCTCTATGTTCTGAGCTAGGCCTCCAGGCCTCTGGTGCTCTACTTTCACCTGCTGGAAATTAGAACATTGAGTTACAAAACCTGTGATGTCATTTTTCATGTCATTCCACCAATATAACTTCATCAGGTCATGATATATCTTCGTGGCACCTGGGTGTACCGCGTATCGAGAATAGTGAGCTTCATTCATAATCTATTCCCATAGCTTACCCACATTGCACACATAGACGACCCTGGTATCTAAGAACTCAGTCTGGTCCATAATCAAACAGGCGCTTCTGCTGTGGTACATTGTCTCTCGGTAAGACTAACTCTGCGTCTTCATACAGTCGCTGCTTAATTTTGGCTACCAAGGAAGATTCTGTCATGTTCTAGACAACAACACCCCCATCTCATCTAGCAAACGATTCTATTAGTTAGACAACTCTTGTAGAGTCTTCATCATTTCAACCCTGTCAGCCTAAATATAACTCAAGCTACCCATAGACTTGCAATTCAGCTCGTCAACTACAATATTCACCTTTCCCAAATGATATAAAATGCTCACATCATAATCTTTTGGCAGCTCTAACCATCTTTTTTGCCTCAAATTTAACTCTTTCTGCTGGAACAGGTACTGGAGAGTCTTATGATCTGGGAAGATATCAACATGTACCCCGTATAAGTAGTGGCACTAGATCATTAGAACAAACACCACTGCAGCTAACTCAAAATCGTGGGCAGGATGATTTTGCTCGTGCTTCCTTAGCTGTCTAGAGGCATAAGTAATAACTTTTCCATGTTGCATCAAAACATAGACTAGCCCAACTTAGGAAGCATCATAATACACCGTATAACCCTCGGTACCCTGTAGAAGAGTCAAGATAGGTGTTGAAGTCAACCTACCCTTCAACTCCTAGAAACTCTACTTGCACGCCTCTATCCACTAGAACTTAGCTTCTTTATTAGTTAAATTCATCAATGGCGTGAAGATGGTATAAAAACCTTCTATACATCTGCGATAATAGACTACTAACCCAGAAATTTACGAACCTCTGTAAGGTTCAGGAGTCTGGGCAAATTCTTCAAAGCTTCTATTTTCTAACTATACACCCTTGTACCTTCACCTATAATCACATGGACAAGGAAAGCTATATATGTTAGCCAAAACTCACATTTAGAAAATTTAGCATATAACCTGTGCTCCCAAGAGAGTTTACAACACCGCTCTCAGATGATCTACATGCTCGGCCTCTGATTATGAGTAAATCAGGATGTTGGTAACAAAGGCGATCATAAATACATCAAGAAAGGGCTTAAACACCTTATTCATCAGATCCATAAAGGCTGTTGGGGTGTTAGTAAACCCAAATGATATCACAAGGAACTCATAGTGACCATACTTGGTCCTGAAAGAAGTCTTAGGGATATCAACTTCCCTAACCCACAACTGATGGTACCCGGACCTTAAGTCAATCTTCAAAAAACATATGGCACCCTGAAACTAATCAAACAAGTCATCAATCTTGGAAAGCGGATACTTATTCTTAATCATCACTTTATTCAGCTGTCTGTAGTTGATGAACATTCTCAACGACCATCTTACTTCGGTGCGAACAATATTGGTGCACCCCATAGTGACACACTAGGTTAGATGAAACCTTTCTCAAGCAGATCTTTCAACTGCTCCTTTAGTTCCCTTAGTTCTACCGGAGCCATTTGTTTTGGAGGTATCGATATCTTTTGAGTACTTGGAAGTAGGTCAATAGAAAAATCTATCTCCCTTTCAAGAGGAATTCCCGATAAATCCTCATGGAATACATGTTAAACTCATTTACAATAGGAACTGACTGAAGAGTTGCAGACTCATGTTCCAAGTCTCTTACTCAAACCAAGTGAGAAATACAACCTTTGGATATCAACTTCTGGGCCTTAAGGTATGAAATAAACTTACCTTTAGGTGTAGCGACATTACCTTGCCATTCCAGGACTAGCTCATCTGGAAAATGAAATATAACAATTTTGGCTCTACAATCAATGTTAGCATAACATGCCGCGAGCCAATCCATACCCATAATAACATCAAATCAACCATTTTAAGCTCAACTAGATCAACTAGGGTCAAATTACCACATACCAACACTCACAGTTTTGATAAACCTCTTTAACTAACATAGATTCGCCAATTAGCATAGAAACATCAAACAGTTTAGACAATAACTCAGGGACTATCTCAAATTGACTCGCAACCACTGGTGTAACATAAGAGAGTATAGAACCAATATCAAGTGAGGCATATAGAACACAAGAACGAATAATTAAAGTACCCATAATAACATGAGGTGACATCTCTTGGTCCTGCTGACCACCTAAAGCATAAAATTGATTCTAGGTCATGCCGGAACTAGAAACATCTCTCCCTCTGCCGCTTCCATGAATTGTTGTAGACTGAGGATTAGGTCTAGGAGGTCGAACTAAGGATGACAAAGCAATTGATTATTTCTCTGACCGTGCCTGGTCTGCATCCACCCTATTTGGATAATTCGTCATAATGTGCCCTAGCTTCCCACAATGATAGCATACATTTTTTCCTTGACAGTACTGGCCGGAATGGGACCTGCCACACTAGGTACAAGGTGACAATTATTGTCTTCCTTGCCTTACCCATTCTTATAGTTGTGAGCTAGATAGGGTTGGGCCTTGATCTCTTCAGTCCTTGAAGCTAAGGTGGGGCACTCTCTGTAGGTCTAACTAACTTTATAGATGACTAAGCCCCTGGGTCACTATGCGGCCCTTTGTAAGGACCCATGCTCCTAGCTCTCTTCCTCTACTTTTGCTGCCTACGAGTATCCCGCAACTAATGAACCAAATCCTCTGCCTTCTGGGCCAAGCCTGCATCCGTGCAATATCTATATGCTCTTGAGTAGATACCTCTAAAAAATCTCAATCCACATGAGGCCTCAACCCTAACACGAACCAATGGACTCTATCTTCTATTGTATGCACCATATGTGGAGCATACTTGGCTAGAGAATTAAACTTGAGTCAATACTCGCGCATACTTATGCTATCCTGCTCAAGGTGTAAGAATTTCTCAGCTCGATCTTGTTCAAGATCTTGGGGAAGATACTTGTGCATAAAGGCCTCTGAGAACTCTTCCCATTCAGTTTGCCGTGCATCGACTCCTCTAGATCAAGCCCAAGCCTCATACCACAATATGCCACGTCACGTAACCTGAATATTTCCAACTCTACCCCCTCTATCAATATAGCCCATATCACCCTCAACAATGTATATGTCTGATCAATAAAGTCGTAAGGATATTTTCTCAGGCCTGATCTGGTGAACATTAGAGCGCTCAAACTCAAGAACTCATGAGCTCTGAAACTCTCAACTGCTTGACCTCTGTGCCTCTCTATTGACTCCAATCGGCGCTCTTGGCCAGTGGCTATACGAGCCATCACTTGAACAACTCCCTTTAAACCCTGTCCTTCTGAAGCAACCAGAGGTGCCACAGGTGCTGGAGGGTCTTCCACTCTATCACCATCATATATCAATGAGGCGAGGGAGCTATAGGTCTATTTGCTGCAACTCTGACTGGGGCGGGAGGAACTGTGGTACCTGGGGCAGGAGACTCACTCTAAGCCTCTAACCTATCTCCATGATCCTCTAGAGGGCGACTAGTACCCTTTCCTGTGATAGTGACAATTAATTGCGTAGTCATCTCATCATAGGCATACTCTGAAACAATAACATGATTTAGATATCATAATACTTTGACTTTGCTCTATAGCACGAATTATTAATGAAAGAAGGAAAACGACTCCTAAATGTCCTGTAGCCTCCTAATTAAGTATGGTGCACAAAATACCCATAAGCAGGACTCTACTAGACACGATATTGTGGACTCCCTGGGATAAGACTTTGCTCTGATACCAAGTTGTCATGCCCTAAAACTGGGGTAGGGCTCGACTGGCACTCAATTCTAGGTTGATCGAGAAATCGGATATATAACGTCTATAACTGTAACATTGAGGCTGACCAGGCCACCTATAATGATCAACTAAAATAGATACTGGACCTATAAGGTCTCAACAATAATGAATAAACAACTAAAAAGCCTACAAGTCTATAATAAAGCTAAGACGAACAACGAAAATCCGACAAGGACACACAATAGAACTAATTTTACAAACTAGTCCACATAAGCCTCTTAAGAGTAAACAAATTGAAATGCATGGGACAGGGCCCTGGCTTACCTATACTGTACACAAAACTCAAAATAACCAAAACCAGAACATAGCTCCCGAAAGAGAGGAGCATACCCAATACTCAGATGAAGTCTGGGCTCCTATTGTGATTGCTGATCCGAGCCTCTACCTACACCTGCAACACCATTGCAAGGGGTCCCCAAGTGTAGAGACTTTAGTACGAATGAAATGTACTGGAATGTAAGGCTGAAAACTATAAATATATAAGATAACAATAATAACTAAGCCAAAAATAAGGAATAGTAACAACCTAAAACTCTGGAAACCGACAGTGGACAATAACTCAATACTGAGGTGTAAATGTAGTCAAGTAATGCACAGTAAAACTATACTTGTAGTGGCAAAAGCCATCCAGTCTTGATGTCTATACAAAGTCCGTCCAACTAATGTACCACACTGGAGCATCATCTATAGGGTAAATATTTCACTAGAATAAGCATATCGGAGGGTAGGTCAATAGTATTAATCATAATCATAATAGGAGTGGATAGGGCTTACACTAAGTCCATCTAGTATATATGGAATAACAATGATAAATTTTAAGTCAGTGGCCTGGATGAGTCTCTTTTTTAATACATGACTGCAAGTAGGCACAAATAATATATAAAACTTTCAAATAGCACTTAGATACACATATTCATAGACTTATAAAAATCATTAAGGGATGCGGATGACACAAGAGTTTTAATAGGATTTATAGACCATGTTCTCAGGATATTAGCGCTCGAAAACTCGGTAACTTATCACTTGACTTAAGGGAGAAGGATTATGAAATATGTTACACCCCGAAAAATTTTTGGTAATTATTTGATATTTGTATGCTATGATAAGGGAAGTACGGGTTGTATATTTTCCGTAGATGACAAGGGAAATGTGTATGAACGGAAAACCGAAGAGTATGTGAAGTTCATAAATAAGGGTCAATTTTAAATAGCGATATATCCTAGTATATATTGAATTAGAAGCCCCACGACATATCAAATTAAAGGTCTTTGAGTCTAGTTTTCATAACATCAAACCTCTCATCAATTGGAGTTCAGAGTAAAAAGTTATAGATATTTTACCGTGACACTATCGGGCAGTAAGGAGGCCACCGCCCGAAAAATGGCCACCGCCCAACTTGCTTTATATTTTAAGTCATGACTTATAAAATCATTTTCAATGTTTCCAGAATTAAGGTACCTGCTTATCCTCTGAAATTCTCTCAAATTTCCAGAAAACAACTAAGGAAAACACTAAGCTAAACTCCATTAAACTAAAGTTAAGTGAAGGGGATCTACCATAAGGTGAAGGTGGTGTGTTGGTGGCTGTTTTGGCTGCACTTGGGTAGTGTTGCTGTGGTGAATTTGCTGCGTTTTTGAAGCTTTCCTAAGATACCTATACATTCACTCTTGGTAGGGATTAAACACAAGTATAAAAGGTAAGGATTCTGCTACTATCCTTGCTTGAATTTTTTATTACAAGACTAGAAGTTGGAGGTGTGTTTGGTATGTTGGTGAAGTATTTTGTGGCGTTTTGGACAGCAAGGTTAATGTATATTTGGACAATGAGTTGAGGCAATTACTCCTATTTTTAACCAAGAACAAGTCCCCAGCAAAAGGTAAGTATTTCACCTCTTTTAAACCTCTCAAATTGTAAAGCAAAAATCTGGAAATTG
>JACEIK010009953.1:0-46669 GCA_018107945.1 Datura stramonium | reverse complement strand
GCCCTACTCTCAGAATCTTATCTTGATTATGTTTTATTATATGCATGATTTATGATTTTACTTAGCAGTTTTACTTACCTTGCATACTCGGTACATTCCACGTACTGACCGCATACTATGCTGTATCATTTTATGATACCGGCTCTGATATCCAGGCTCAGTCCCGCTGCTAGTTAGATTCCCGGAGTTATCTTTCCTCAGCCCCAGTTGGTAGGTCCTCATCTTTCGAGGGCCCTTCTCATCAGTTGTATATTGTATTTTCAATTTTCAGACTATAGTGAGTTAGTTGGGGTCTTGTCCCATCAACTCGTCAGTATTAGAGGCTTTTCGAACATAGTTTGTATTCAGCTTTAGACTCATGTATGTATTCCAATATTATGTTTTGTATAGACTTCTGCTATATTATTTATGATGATCTTCTGCTTATGTATGATTGAGTTAGATATATGTTTATGTCATGGGTTGACTTGGAGCCTCTCTGGGTTTCTTATCTCGTGTCTTGATTCGGGCCTATGTTTAGATCGTGACAATACATTAATCAAAAGAAAAGGTGAAACTTATCAGAGAGTGTTTGTTGACAGCCCAAATTCGTTAGAAGTCCTATTCCGATGTACGCTGTAGAGACTTGGAGTTTAATGTTGATGATTGGGTATTTCTTAAGGTTTCTCCTATGAAGGGCGTGATGAGGTTTTGAAGGAAGGGAAAGCTTAGCCCTAGGTTCATTGGGCCATATCGGATCCTTTGAAGGATAGTCCAAGTAACTTATGAGTTAGAACTGCCTTCAGGGCTAGAATCTGTTCATCCAATTTTTCACGTGTTAATGCTACGAAAGTACATAGGAGACCCTTCTCGGGTTGTCCTGGTTGAGGATGTTCAAGTCACTGAGGAGTTGTCCTACGAAGAGACTCCAATTTCTATACTAGATCGATGGGTTCGTAGATTAAAGACTAAAGATGTAGACTCCGTTAAAGTCCTATGGAGGAACCAAAATGTAGAGGAGATGACTTGGGAAGCTAAGGACGACATGAGGTCTAAATATCCTCACTTATTTCAGGCTTGACTCAGATTGTGCAATTGAGGTGGGATTGTTATTTAGGTATTGTTTTGTTGTTTATGTTATCAATGTTGATTAGTTTCTCACTTTTATGTTGTAGAGTAGTTGCTTGTAGCATCCTATGAGACGCCTATGTTGGACTTTTTTGTGTTTCATGTTTTCGGATAGTCCATGTTACAGAGAAGACTCTACCGAAATTTTTCCAGCAATGGTTAAAGTAGTTGAGTCTCTTAAGCTTAAGATTACAATCGAGGATGAATGTTCCCAAGGGGGGGATGATTACACCCCGTAAGTCTTTGTTTGTTAACCGATGCGTGCGTATGTATGTTGAGAGTTTTGTTGTATAACGTATGTGGAAAAGGGCTCGAGGAAGGAGGTGTGAGCATATTGTCAAGCAAGTGGTAGGCCGGGGCCGGAGGCAGGGCGCACTGGGCACCTCGCCGTGCAGCCTACCCTGCACCATGGCTCGCACGTCGCGCTCGTGGCCTGGAACGATGAGCGCTGCGCCGCGCCCCTAGCCACCGCCTCAACCTATATATATGTTTTAATCTAAATTCTAATTCATTTGAATTATTTCCCAAAAATATAACCTTGGTAGTACGATATTCCCCTCCAACTTTTCATATGAATTTAAGAAAAATTACGCCGTTAAACTCCACTCTAATGCAACTTCATCTTGGATAACAAGTTTCGGGCCTACGAGGACGTTCCTACGGAGTTATTTCTTGAAATCTAGCTCGGATTGTTTGAGTCCCATAGAGTAGAAGTTGTAGAAGTCACTTCTAATAAAGTCCTAAGTGTCCACAAGGGATAGGTTAGTGTTTTCACCTTCTAAATTCTTCGAAATACGTATGTTTTGGGCCGAATTGGATGATGCTTGATTTGTAGTTAATGTCTTTAAAGGATATTGTTGTTAGTTGTTCCTTAGTATGGAAAATAGATTTATTCTCTCAGCGTAAGGGCTGCATTTTGGAGGGAATACCGACTTCAGGTTGGAACTGATTGGGTGGACGGACATCGAAAATTGAGCTATGTTAAAGCTAACCTTTTTGGCAAGTTATTCTCATTGTATAGCTGATAAAACCTATGCGTTTGTAAGTAAGTTGGAAGCAAGTATATTGTGTTTAGTTGCTACAGATAGACTCGAGACAAATTTGGAGTACTTCGGTCGAGATTGACCCCACCTGATATGGCCTTCCATTAACCAACCTCAGGGTTTCTAACTGCATCATTTCCTACGCGGCTACAGATAGCTCAGAGGAGCTATGTTATGTTTGAAAGGACTACATTCAGGCCTATAAGGCCGTATCAAAGTCCATTCGCGCATGGATTTCCCTTATGCCATAACAACATTAGTGACCCTCAGTCGAGCCTTGTGGGCCTATGGGGTAAGTCTTAGGAAAGTACACACCCATAAACGGACCAAGTTGCCTATGGTGTATTACAGGAGCCTAGAAGGCTTCGCTTGTAGACCTAGAGGCTAGGTAGGTTGGTTGAACATTTATCGAATCATATTGACCTTGTTAGGGGTATATGATTGAATTGTGCTTGCCGGGGATTATGGGGGCCCAGGTAGGTTATTCTGTGCTGATTGTACCCTTCCAGGCTTATGGGGCCAGGTGAGGTTCTTGTTTGTATACGTGGCTATATCGGCCGATTGTGAGGCTATTTAGGTTAAACTTTATCCTTCTTATTGATTGCTTTAGTTCTTTTATCACTATTAAGCTTTATTACTGTCTTATATATTTGGTACATATTATATTGACTCCCCCACCTATGGGGGCGCTGCATACCTCTTGCACCTGCAGGTGCCGACATATGAGTTTGTAACCTCCCCAGCGCCTGCCATCCAGCAGTTAGAAGATCGAAGCTCCTTTTCTTTGGAGTTGCTAGTTTTCTTATTTTATTATACATCTTTGGGTGTCGGGACCCCGTCCCGACTACTATTTAACTGTTAGAGTCTTGCAGACTACCGTTCCTAGTTGTTGGTTGTTATTGTCCATGTGGGCCTATGTATGTTATGATTTGTGTGTTGGCCGTATGCGGGGATTGGTTTAGCTATTGTTTAGCAAATTTGTCGGCCCGCATAGGATCCTTTATTATTGGGAGGCTGGAAGGCCGTATTTAAGTGCAGTGTTTGTTGTGTGGTGTAGTAGGCCTGAGGCTATGTTTACAGCCGAGATAAAGCCATTTGTTTTCCTAATTTTGAGTTACTGGTGGCAAGCACTAGAGGTGCATATGCTCATCTAGGTCACCCTAGGTTCCAGTGTGGCACTAGCGCTTACCCCCGAAGGCTGGGCGTGACATATACCCCCCCCGAGTTGGGGCCGTGACATATACCCCGAGTTGAGAATGATGGCAAATCTTGTAAGAAAACATAGTATCACCCGAGAGGTATGGTTAGTTGGTTGAAGAACAATACCATTATGCAAATGGTTAAAGGCTTGAGAAGATACATTAGTAATATAGCGCTTATAGGCCATGTGTTGAAATTATAGTCTCACCCTTGTCTCATAGAAAATTTCATAAGAAAGCTAGTAGCGACTTAGCCTAGTAGTGGAGGATACTACCCACCATATCCCTAGATTGGTGCATTATGATATTTCCTGGTAGTGGTGATGCTACCCGCCATGTTGTAGACAGGATCTTTAAACTATAGACGCAGGGATAATTCCACTTACCACATGGGACTGATAATGTCCAAATCCACTTCACTCTAGGAGAGAGTGTACACGATCATTCACAATATAATTTCTCCCTTATGAGCCAGGGTTGAATCCACAGGGAATAGGGATAGATCACGGCTAAAGTTGTATGTCAACCTAAACTAGTTAGCATCATTATTTCACAATACATAAAATAAATGTTGGGGGGAAAATTAGAACACTATATGATTCTACTCAATATCAAAACGAAGTAATGCAAGTTAAAAAGAACAATGAGAGAAAGTAGAGATGTGCTATTGATGGGCATCGATAGGATTGGGGTTAATCAACAAGTCTTAAGAATTAGCTACTAACATGAATATCCATGAACAAGTTTATACCCGATGTCTTTTGACCACTTGGGCATATTCTACTTGGGTTCTTTCAAAACCCCAAGCTCACTCAACACATTACTCATATTGGCTTGGGAAAGAATTAAGCTATTTCAAGCCTTAATCGTTAAATTGAGGTATGAAAATTGGTTTTGACTATTTCTATCCCAACCCCACATTTGCAAAACTCAAATCACCATAATGCTTTCTTCACCCATATCCTACTTCACTTTTTCAAGCAAAATCACATACGTGTAATACAATCTATGTTTGCAACCATAAATATTTGCATTAAAACTTAGAGAAAGCATTAGATTCATGAATAACATGTGACTCTAAGACTAAATTACCAACACCCAATCAAATCTAAACCCACATCAAACACACACATATAGCAATCAAATTAACTATCATGAATGTAAATAAGAGAATTAAACTAATAAGAGATTCATTCACATTCATAATTGAATAGTAAATTGAGCTTCAATTGTATGCTTCAATGGAGAATTCCTACTCCTATAAAATTGGAGTAGAAGAAGAAGACTATCGCTTACTTCTCCCTATATTTCTCTACAAAAATTAGCTAATAAAAAAGTACTCCCTTGAAAATGAAAAAGTGTGTACAAATAGAGAAAGTTTACTTTTTTTTAATGTTGCATGGATCCCCATTTTATCCTTAGAAGCTTCTAAATGTCCTTGTGCTAGAGCTGGACCATTTTTCCCTTTCAGCACAACCTCACCAGGTAAAGATCACGCTTTCACTGTGTGCTCATCCTCGAGACATAGGTACTTTGCGGTAACTTCAGATTGTCCAGTTTCGCTTCTGCGCTTGTACTGCATTTCTTAGCAAGTTCCAGACTACGTTCCACGGTTATCTTCCAAGTTAAGGGCAGTTCACTCAGTTGTTCACTGGTGTTAGACCTGCAAATGCGTCACCTATTCGACACCTTCTCTTTGTTCAATTTCTTTGATTTCCTTTGTTTGAGCCTAATTGTCACGAATCTTCGAGTCTGTACCCTGGATGCGAAAATGGTGCCGTGCCACAAGTAACCTCAAGCTAACCCATGGTCTAGCATCACACTGGTAAAACTAAGTGACCATAAACTAGTTATAAAAATAATTATCCAAGTAGTACTGCCTTGAAAAGAGTAAACAAAACTTAAATGAACATTGAACAAGCTTGTGTCCAAAGCCAACTAAGACCGACAAGTTTCTAGGACAAGTCTCCAGCTAACTCTAAAGTCTAACTAAATAAAGAACTGATTGGAAAGAAAACATCATCCTCGAACAATGAGTACTCACCAATAGGTACAATTGCTAAGATCACCGGGAAGGAACTATTGACGCTTCTGCGGATCGAGAACCTGCGACTGCATCATAATACGATACACCATGGAAATATGAATCAGTACTTAAATGCCAATTCATAAGTGAGATATACATGACATGAAATAAGCAACTAAACTGAAATAACATGAAATGATAACTGATACTGAGTACCGATAGAAGCTGAGCAACAACTTAATAAGGCCAATATAGACCCCGACTGACCGTCATGAAACATGTACCGAAACCGAGTGACCGAACTAAGTTAAAATGAGACCAGCTAAACTGGAAACTGTACTGACAAGTGGGAGGGTCTATAATCGACTTATAACTACATGAACTAGACGTGGAGTCCAAAATATACACCCCATTTGAGAGCCCACTGCATTCCTATCGGGTATAGTGGTCGAGCTAGATGATCACAAGTCTGAGGTCTGCTTAGGCTAATGACCTATGGTGGCAACACTATTCTAAAACCTTGCGTGCACTAGAACCTTATCTCGGTTGGTGCCAAGTCCTATTCCCACTGATAGTCCTAACTTGACTACTAAACTGATAGCTCAAAACTCGAGCAATTCTTGGGGATTAAGATAGAAATACTCATCTGAAGTATCCCTTCGAGACTCGTAGGACTTGATAACTAAAAGCTAGTGTTCTAAGACTAGCCAGAGCTACTTATCTGGAAGCATCATAACCATCTAAGAACAATCAGATAACTAGAACTAGAGAGTATTACTGAACTCCTCAGGAACTAACTATCATCAAACTGATCACCTGACTAAAGATAACTGTGCGTTTTCACTACATCACCGAGATCGGATTAGCATGCGAACTGACTGTGAACTCCCATGCAGGTAATAACATGGAAATTCAAGAACTAACATAGTCAAGCAACATTTTTATCTAGACAGTTATGCAAGATCCAGTTTACTGTATTCATAGAACTAGGGCTAGAACATTTCGTGAAGAGAATAACAACTTGATTAATACTATTGAAAACATAGAAAGAATTCATAGAAACTTCACTCCACAAGAAATATTTAGAATTGATTGAAAATTTAACCCTACTTCTGATCTTCAGGGCTAGAAGAACTGATAATGAATAATAGACGTTTGGGGGCAATACAAGAACTTCACTTGTTGAATTCCCACACTGAGTAGACTTCTTTGGAGAAAATTTGGAGAAGTTTGAAAGAAAACTGAAAGCCCTAGTTTAGCTCTGAAATGTATGTCTGGAACTCCTATGTTCTAAAAATCGTGAGTTAAGAGGAGTTAGAGGGATTAAGTCGATCACCCCCTTTAACCTCTGTCCTAAACAATCCCAAAATGACATAGCTTAGGACAGCATGGAAAGTTACAAAAAATGCCCCTAAATCAAATTTGGGAAAACTCACGTTGGGATTCAACAGTCACACAAAGAGTCGTTGGTTGACACCACGACTCGTTGGGACCAGTCATTGGTCCTCAACCTGAAATATGAGCTCACTGGAACTGGACAACAGGAAGGGACAATGACTGTTGGATGAACCAACGGGTCGTTGGTTCCTCTCGTGGTCACTAGGGAGAGATTTTTGAACCTAAGCTTGTACTTTACCAATGAGCGACATAACGAATCCTTGGTCCCACCAGTGGATCGTTACCACCACTGGTCCAGGCCACTAGGATTTTTTGGATTTAGCTCATGGATGGAAACGATGACTCATTATATGGAACAACATGTCGTTATTGCCACTCGTTATCATTGGGATGGTTTTCTCTGCCTACTCGAACTTCTCCCAATGGCTCAACAAGAAGGTTGTTGGTATCTTCATGACCTGTTAGTGGGCTCATTAGTTTAGAAGGACATCCTCGCATGGCTGACAAATGACTGCACAACGGGTCATTACAAACACAATGACTCGTTATCTCGGGTCGTTCTAAGAAATTTTTTCTAGTTCTTTCTATTTTTTCTCATGCTAAGTCTGAATTTGATCTAGAAAGTTCTGAGGTGTTACAATATCTCCTTTGGAGATCATCATTCATCCTCGATTTAAGGCTAAAACTGTTGGAAAACCAGGAAAAGAGCTACAATTCCCAAGCTGAACTATAAATTGATTTTTGAAGAAGTGACTGACTCCGAATTGAAACAGGCATACTAACTGAGTTGACACAATTAGAGTGCACTTTGAAAAAACATGAATATAGCTACTGAGTACGGAATTGAATAGAGTACCGAGGAGGAATTTAATAGCCGATGCGTAAACTAAACCGGAAGAGAATAAATGGGGATATTTAGCCATCTTGTCTGCTTCTGCTTTTCATGTGGCTCCCTCAACTAGATGGTACCTCCCTAAGACTTTTACTAAAGCGACCTCTGCTTCAGCTTATGAACGTGACGATCTAAGATTTGAACAGGGACTCCTTCGTAAGAGAGATTATCCTTCACTCCCACATTGTCTAGTGGCACAACTGAGGTCGGATCACCGATGAACTTCTTCAACAAAGATACATGGAAGACTGTACAGATGATAACTCTAAAGGTAATTCTAACTCATAGGCCATATTTCCAATTCGCCTCAAAATCCCATAGGGTACTACATACCTCAGATTGAGTTTCCGTTTCTTTACAAACCTCATCACCCTTTTCATAGGTGAAATCTTCAAATAAACCATATCATCTACAACAAACTCTAGTTCTCTTCTCCTCACATTTGCATATAATTTCGTCGGCTCTGAGTCGTTTTCAACCTTTTCCAAAAGCTACACTTACTTCATAGCCTCATGAACTGAATTTGGCCCAATCAAGGTAGCTTCGCCAACTTAAAACCACCTTACAGGAGGACTACACCTCCTACCATATAATGCTTGAATAGGGCCATCTGAATACTGGAGTGGTAGCTGTTTTTGTATGCAAACTCGATGTGAGGTAGGTGATCATCCCAACTGCCCTTGAAGTTGATCACATAAGCTCTCAACATGTCTTATAAAGTCTAAATAGTCCACTCAGCTTGTCCATATATCTGTGGGTGAAAAGTTGTGCTGAGCTTGACCTGAGTGCCAAGTCTTTTCGAAAATGATTTCCAAAATTATGAGGTAACCGGTACCTTTATCTGAAATAATGGACAAGGGAACTCCATACAGTCTGACCAACTCCAGAATGTACACTCTAGCATAATCCTCAGCTGAGTCTATAGTTTTAACTGAGAGAAAATGTGCTGACTTAGTCATCCGATCTACTATCACCAAAATGAAATCATGTTGCCGACGAGCACCGGGTAGACTCCGTAATGAAGTCCATATTAACTTCTTCCCACTTCTACATGGGTATGCTGATATCCTAAGTCATACCCCCAGGTCTCTGATGTTCAACTTTAACTTGCTGGTAGTTCAGATACTTAACCACAAATTTAAGGGGCAATGTCCTCTTCTTCGTGCCGTTCAATTAGTAGATTTATTGTAGGTCACGGTACATCTTAGTAAAACCCTGGGGATATAATCTAGAGTTGTGTGTTTCTGCCAATATTTGCTATCTCAAGTCATCTACATTCGAAACACAAAGTCTTCCTAGTAATGAAGCACACCATCTCCCCTTTGGAGAAAAGCCTCCACTTCTCTTTTCTTAGGACTGCTTCTTTTCAGCTTTGAGGAGTATGAGGTCTTCATTTTTCTTTGACTTAGACTCTACTACCAATGAGGATTCCGACCCACTCTGGTTTACAACTCTACCTCAGCTGAATCAACTAAATGCAATCCCAATCGAGCTAACTTGTGAATATCTTTTTCCAAATCTTTTCTGCCCTCTTCAGCATGAGTAATGCTCCCTATGGACATTCCTACTCAAGGCATCCGCCACCACGTTGGCCTTTCCTAGGTGGTATAACACACTCATGTCATAATTTTTTCAATAACTCCAGCCACCTTATTTGGATGAAGGTTCAAGTCCTTCTGATTGAACATGTACTGAAGGCCTTGGTGGTCAGTGAAAACATCCATATGAGACCCATAAAGGTAATGCCTCCATATTTTCAAACAAACACCACCGCTGCCAATTCAAGATTATGAGTTAGATAGTTCTTCTCATGAACATTGACTGTCTAGAGGCATACGCTATCACGTTATCACGCTGCATCAGAATGCAACTGAGGCTAATTCGGGAAGCGTCACACAGACTATGAACCTATCTGTTCCTTCTGGAAGGTCAAATCGGAGCCGTAGTGAGTTGAGTCTTCAACTATTGGAAACTCTTCTCACATGCATTTGACCCCTAAAACTTCACCTTTTTCTAAGTTAGTTTAGTTAGAGGAGATGCGATAGAATAAAATCCTTCCACAAACCATCAATAATAGCCGACCAAACTCAAGAAACTTCGATATAGGTTGGGAAAGTGGGTTCTGGCCAGTATTTACCAATGCTATCTTGAGGATCTAACTAAATAATTCTCATTTGAGACCAAATGACCGAGGAAGGCTATTGACTTCAACCAAAATTCACATTTATTAAATTTAGCGAACAATTGGCGGTCTATGAGAGTCTGCAATACTATCCTCAGGTAATTAGCTGTTATGCCCAAAAGCCCTAAGATCGAATCTCGAGAGTTGAAATGGGAGAAAACTAGAAATTCAGCACTAGATCACAGAACGGTTCGTGACTGGACCTATGGGGTTGACCACGATTCTCTAGGTGACTCATGGTGAATTTGTGATTTAAAGTCACCAATGGGCATGACCACGAGTCATGGTCAGACCCCCACAACTCATTGAGTCGTACCGTGGTTAGGCTGGAGAAGAATTAGTGACTTTTGGGCGTTGAAGATCATGAGAGGTGACCATGAGTCGTAGTCAACAATGAGTCGTTAGATCCCTTGTGGGGACCCTTTGAGGAAAAATGGCAGTGCACACGATGAAAACTGATGACAATTTGTCCCCCTTGGTAACGACACGTCCAGTCCCTCAAGCAATACGCTAGTTATTTTCTCAGGAATTTAGTAAGGGATTTTCCGTAATCTATGATCCTAAGGCCTAAACTACGTCGTTTTAAGCTAAGAATGATGAGTTTTAAGAGGGGTAAGCTCATTTTAGGCCATTGTCACTCATGCATGAAAGTTAGAGAGCTAGAGAGCTGATCAAGCTCATTTTTCTTTTCAAGTTTTCAATTCTTCATTGGGCAATCAAGGGAGTGGTTAAATCAGATCCTATAAGGTATTTGGGGTTATGAATGGGTGAATTTGTTCACACCCATGCCCAATGTCTCTCTAATTCATGAAAATTCACATGTTGATTCTATGGGGTTTTAACCCAATGCCATGAATTTCCCACTTTCTACATGGGTATGATCTAAGTATGTTTCTACGATTGAATTATGAATCATGGGCAAGTTTTACATTGTTTTCAGTTATAATTATGTTTCAAACTTATAAATCAAAATGCCCATCCATGAGAAGTTTCTATGAAAAGTTGAGGATTTTATGATGCATGTCTAAGTATGATGAGATATTTATGATGAAAAGCATGTTTTCAAGTTACCCATGTTTATGATCATATTTACAAGTGAATAAGTATTTTCAATCATAGTAAATTATTGGGCAATGCCTATATGTTCAAGTATAATTTATGATTTCACGAATAAGCTTCCCACATGGTTTGGAGCCGACTACCCTAATTATATTCAACTTGTGTATGGTTTGAGAAAAAGCTCCTCATATATGATTTGATTTGATATGTATTTGATTATTGAGATTTTTTAATAGATGATGGGTAAGCTTCGTTGAAAATTGATGGAGAGCATATGGCATGTTGTTGGGATTAGTGTCTAGCACGTAGTAGGCTAAGGATCGATCACCCTATGCCTCAAAACTATGCGCCAACGTAGGTGTATACATATCTTATATATACTTTAGGACCCCTTGTGAGCAATCCCCGCCCCGATTGGGCTCGAGTTTGATATCATTATCATGGTATCTTCCTTAGCCCCGGAAAGGCTTTGAACTACTCTACCCACTTGAATGTGATAGTTGGGACCACGTAAGTCTATCGTGGTATGTCGGTTATATGATCTAGCCCCATTGTTCCTCCCGATTTCACTTATGCATGTCTACTTCATGATGTCTGTATATATATATATATATATGTTCTAAAGCAGGTTTGACCCAATGTCAGTTTTACTTATGATTATCGTATTTCAATAACAATTGATTCACCATGATGATATGTTATGTTAAGATCATGATTTCAGAAATAGCATGCAAGCCCTACTCTAAGATTCTTATTTGATTACGTTTTTATATTATGCATGATTTAAAATGATTTTACTTACCAGTCCAGAGAACCATACACCGGAGCCCATTCCCCCACGCTGAATTTAGGGCAGCCATTCGTATGTTAGCGTAGGGCTTTGACTGCCTGGGACACCAAGCAGGTAGTGGCGCATGTCTCGCAAATGAAAATGTGGCGGTAGTTCGAGTCAAAGATTTTCAAAGAATGAACCCACTAGAGTTTCTTGGGTCAAAGGTGACGAGATCCACATGAGTTTATTGATGAGATCTTGAAGATTATCAAATCATGGGGGTGAATGGAGAAGATTGTGCTGATATGTCCTTGTATCAGTTGAAAGGAGGTCACACACATTTGGTTTAGATAGTGGAAGGATAGTGGCAGCTGAGCAGGCCCTATCGCTTGGGAGGAGTTTCACGTTTCTTTTCTAGATCAATTTTTCCCTCATAACATGAAGGAGTTGAAGGCAAGCCGAGTGTTTGAATCATAAGTAGGGGAAGATGATAGTGTAGAATATCCCTTAGAGTTCACTGCTTTCAAAGTATGTCCCGTGAAGTTAGTGGTTGATCTGAGGACGCGAGTGAGAAGGGTTTTTCATGGGGTAGCGGACTATTTAGACAAGGATTGCGTGACCGCAATGTCTCTATCAGGATATGAATTTCCTTGGATAGTCTTATACGCCAAGAAGATGGAGGCGGCACATATAGTGAGGGAGGGGGAGGCAATGAGGGCTAGGACAAAACACAACTATAGATTTTCTCACTCGAGGCTGTGTGGTGGACACCGATGACTCCACCCGTAGACTTTCTCACCAACATCTTCGGGCTGGTGGGTGTGCCATCCGCACCTAGGCATGACCAGAGAGGGAGAGCACCTGTGCTCTAGGCGTCGAGCAAGAGGCTCCCTGCAGATTCCAAAAGATCCCAATTTGCGCTATTTGTGGTTTGGGCACACTTGGTCATTGTTTTGCGGGTACAGGTTCTTGCTTTTAGTGTGGGAAGCCCGGAATATGCTTAGAGATTGCCCAGCAGCTAGATAGGGCCATGTCGAGGCCCAGCTTCCAGCTTCCGGCCAGAGCCCCACCCGCATGCCTGCACAGTGTGGGGCATCTACTAGCACTGTGTGGCGGCCAGTGCCAAAAATAGATTCTATGCCTTAGCATCCCGCCAGGAGAAGGAGGTCTCCCTGCATGTAGTCATTGGTATGTTGCGAGTTTTTTATCTTGACGTATATGCTTTGTAGATCTCGGGGCTACCTTGTCTTTGTGACACCTTATATAATAGATAGTTTCAGAGTCAGTCTCAAGTCTTGTCCGAACCCTTCTCAATCTCTACTCCAAAGGGTGATTCATTGTAGCTAGACGGGTGTATAGAAGTTGCCCAAATACAATATTTTAGAAAGTCACGCAAACGATTTAGTAGAGTTAGCCATGACCCATTTTTGTGTTATCTTTGACATGAATTGTCTTTATGCATGTTATGCTTCTGGCTAATTATAGAGCCTGGGTAGTAGAGTTCATATTTCCGAGTGAGCTAGTCATAGAGTGGAATGGAGAGTTCGACGATGCCACCCCGTAAAAGTCAATGGTTAGTAGGCGTGATGTGTGATTTGGGACAAGTAACAAGGCTTCTTGATGCATGTGAGAAGAGTCCTGAAATGGCTCAAACAGGACCGGCACATTGGGCCAGCACGAAGTGCCAGCGCAACGCACTGCCAGAGCGACGCACCAGCCCTGTTGGCGCTTGGGGAGAGGCAAAGGTGCACCAGTAGTGTGGTTCTATGAGGGGCACGACGTGTGAGGAGTTGGCACTTTAAGATGTGTGGGGCGCCCCTGTCACCGCCCGTAATATATATATATATATAAGCCCTCCCTTTATTTGAATCATTTCCCAATTATATCATTCGGCCATAGAGAGTATACTTCGAGGTTTTCGATGGTTTTTCGGGTCCAATACATAAGTAAACGCCTTCCAATCTCAACAACTTTAGGTGGCTGAATTTTAACCCTGCAGGGAGCATTACTACGGAGTTATTTTCTCGAAATATGCCCGGGAAACCGAAACTCTGCCGAGTAGAAGTTGTCAGAATTGCTCCAAACTGAATCGCAAACGACTGTGCATCAAGTAGGCATTTCTCCCTTCTAAAGCCTTGAGAAATTATAAGTTTTTGGCTGTATTTCATGTAGTTGAATTATAGTTGCAATTAATATCAAAAGTTATCCTTTTACACCGAATTTGGTATTGAAATTCATCTCTTTCTCCCCGTATAATTGTTACAGCTGAAAAGAGCCGACGAATCCAAGTTGAAACTTGTCGGTTATTTGGGAAACGATTGTACGAGGTATGTAAGGCTTAACCCTTGGCAAATTATTCGCTCGTACGCTGTTACAACTTAAGTTCCTTGAATAGAAATAACGGTCCCATATGTGCCGCAGATAGTCGCTACCAAGATTGTGATTAGACATGTTGTAATTAGCTGCTGCTGGTATATAAAGACGTATATGTTGTGATTAGTCGCTATAAAGTAGATTACGTTTATATGTCTCCGGTTAGCTACTTGAAACGTATATAGATTATACTGCATTATCCCTTGTCGAGAAGGAACATGTTAAGTGTGATATGCGCTAGAAGCATCATAGAAACTCTTCAATTCTCCAGTTCATTGTATTATAAGTGTCACACCCCGCCTTGGGGGTATGATCGGCACCCGGGGTGCCCTAGTAGGACCTGGACTGTTAATCGGTGGGCCTAGGCACATCCGGTGCTCGGCTAGCCTCTATCTCAGGTTTCTAAACAGCGCTATATAACGATCAGAACACAACCTCCTACTAACTGCCTATAGCCACCGTGCCGTAAGAACAAATAACCAGAAACATACCCATAACAAGGAACCTATGCGGGCCGACAAGGCCACCATGCTGTCTAGTCATCTGAAACTCAACACAGGGAACACTGAGTGGCTACGTGACCTGTCACCACTACTATCAAACCATGGCCCTACAATCTGCCAACATAAATAGAAATGCTAAACAACTATACCAAACCGCACCCGCCTCGACACGACTGCGCTTCAACCGAATTGGCTGTGGAGATAAATACATACAATCTGCAAGCTTCTCTATGAGTAATAATAGGAAATGATAGGACAAATCTCCGACCTACCCATACCGTACAACAAAAGGAAAAGAGCTACACCTCTCGGGAAATCGCACTGATGACAAGAGCCGATGACTCTATAGTCGGGCCGGGAATCACGAGGATCGCCTCCTCATCTATGAGTACCTGCAGGCAAGCAATGCAGTGCCCCACTGGGCGTCAGTACCGCTGGTACTGAGTATGCAAAGCAACCGAAAACAACTGAATACAATTGAATATAGATATCATAACTACAATTTCGTATAGCAAGAGATAACCGAATTTGAAAAAGCCGATATGAACTCGAATCAAGCTTTCAGACCGATAGGGCAGGAGCGTACCTGTAGACGCGATGGCCTGCTGTCTATTAACTAGTATATAGCACATAAATAGATATACAAGTAGCAAGCAAGAGCCAATACCAACCCCCATAAGCCTGATGGCGCCAAGCAAGAAAACAATCTATATACCCCTACCCTGTCAAAACCAAACCAAAAATAAGTCACTCCACTCATCTCGCTAACTAGGAGCACCTCTCAAGCGGGCCCCCGGGTTCCGGCTCGGGCCATAGCCTCCAATATAAATGACCGTGTCTGAGTCCGGAGGACTCCTGTACTGTATCTGTAACTGAAACCGTATTTACTCCTCGGGCGCTTGCGCTCAACAGACTGCGCCATCTGCACCGTAGTGCCGATCGTGACACGATATAGGGAAAGCTTCATCCCATTTCCGTCCAAATCTGGGGACTGCATGCCACTCCTCTTGGAGTGACGTAAACCCACTCCGCGCTCGTGGGCGACACGACACAATCCTCGTAAGTGGCGTGGACGCTCAATAAGATGCTCCCTCACACAACATCAAGTCTCAACAAACAAATAGCACATATAAATAGCAAACATGTTTAACTGAAAATACTATCTAAAATCTGATTCTTATTCTCGATCTCTTTGTGTTTATCCGATTCTTTACTGCTCTTATACCGATTCTATAATCTTTATCTAACTGTATGGCTAATCAGAGCCAAGATACTACTGCCCAATGGCTAGTCCGTAGCCAAGATATCATCTCTGACTGAATGGCTAGTCGCTAGCCAAGATATCATCTGTCCGAATGGCTAATATCTAGCCAAATACTATCCGTCTCATCTCGATTTTACTTTACTAACCTTATTCTGAGAATGTGTATCTTTTTATTCTAACAACATGCTTGCTAATCATATAATAGGCTATACCGAACTGAAATGCTAACTCACCCTTTGGCGCATGCTTTTCTAACTTTCGGACTGAATACAATGCGACAACGCAATCCAGATTCACTTGAACTTGCACAATATTTAATATTCAACTCCGAGAACTCACTACGGAGTTTACTATGATTTACTAGGCTTAAGCTACTAACTTCAATGAAGAAACTCGGCTTACATACCTAACCTCGAGTTATCCGACTGTCGGACGAGGCTCGGTCAGTACTCCAGCTATTTCTCCAATCTGCATTCATATACAATGTCAATTAGTACTAAATACAACACTATTTTGAAAGACAACGTCACTTTCGATATATTTATAGCCTAAACTTAGGCTTATTGAATAAGGGTCGAAAACTTGCTATTTTTCAGAAGTCCAGAAGGAAGAAGTATTCACTTTACGGTTAGGAGCACATTGACACTAGTTTGGAGCAATTCTACTACCTTAGTCCGGTAGCTCGACGTATCTGTCACTGGGTGATTCGCAAACAAAATCCGTAGGAATGCTCCCCTCGCCGCTAAATACCCGGTACCTGAGGTTAATTTAGATTTGGATTACGTTTGGCAGCGTAATCGGACAATATTATATAGTTCTCGTACTCTCTCTGTTCTCACGCGCAAATTCTGGAAATTTAAAGGATAAAATGATTTAAAACCGAAGTGGGGCTTTAATACTTGGGCCTCGGACAGCCCAACGTGTCACTCTAGCCAACGCAAAGGGCCCCGCCTCCGTGACATGGTGCCATCGCGGAGGGCCTCTGCCCGGCTCCTTCCACGATTGTTCGACAGGTTTCACGTCCGATCTTTTCCCGGGCTTTTTCTAATACGTATGGATTTCAAATATGCTTAACCCATGTGTGAATAGGCCATCTAGATGCCAAGAATCTTATGGGGTGTAAAAATTCTCCTTTTAAGAACATTCTCGTCCTCGAATGAAAACTGCTATCTAGAGGACTTTTCGACTAACTCAACTTGTTTCTAGGAAAATTTCAGAGTTTCCTGCATTGACTATCCCACAAACATGAAATGCAGAAAAGTCCAATACAGTAATCTACTAATAATACGACAGGGATTCAGGACAGCCTAAACATCAATCTTTCTCATTTATACACATACAACTATAAGGCACTGCATAGGTAACAATACTAACATACCTGTCACCTGGTTAGGCTTGGAACAAGTGAGGATATCTAGCTTTTCATATCTTCCTCCGCTCCCACGTTATCTCCTCTCGATTTCTCGTTACACAATACTTTGACAGACGAGTATCTTTAGTTCTCAATCTGCGAATCTGTTGTCTAGGACAGCTACTGAACCTTCTTCGTAGGCCAGCTCTTGCGTAACCCGGATATCCTGGACTGGGACTGCTCGCTGACGGGTCTCCTATGCATTTCTCAAGATGGGATACATGAAAGACCGGATGAACAACATTCTAACTCCTCGAGGCAAGTTCAACTCATATGCCACTCGACCTATCTTTCGACGAATTTGATAAGGCCCAACAAATCTTGGACTGAGCTACCTTTCTTGCCAAATCCCATCACCCTTTTCATCGGAGATACTTTCAAAAATACCCAGTCATTTACATCAAACTCGTGTCCGCGCCGCACATCTGCCATGATTTTAGCGGCTCTGTGTAGTCAGAGGCATTCTCTGATAAGCTTTACCTTCCTCTGACTGCTGAACAATGTCTGGCCCAATCAATGCTTACTCTCCTACTTCAAACCAGCCAACCGGCGATCTGCATTTTCGCCTCCGTATAATTCCGAAAGGCGCCATATGGATAGCCGAAAGATAGCTATTATTATAAGCAAACTCGATTAGGGGCAATTGCTCATCCCAGCTACCACAGAAATCTAGCACACACGCCCGTAGCATGTCCTCGAGCCGTCTGAATAGTGCGTTCAGCTTGTCCATCTCTGGCTCGAGGGTGGAATGCCGTGCTCAAATTAATCAAGGTATCTTTGCACTCTCGAAAACGACTGCCAAAATCTAGCCGTAAACTGTGCTCCTCTATCTGAAATAATGGATACTGGTTTCCAAAGTAATCTGACTATTTCTCGGATATACAATTCGGCATAATCTTGAGCCGAGAAAGTAGTTCACACTGGCAGAAATAAGCTGATTTTGTCAACTTGCCTACTATCACCCATAGAATCGTATCTATGTGTCTAGCCGGGGTAATCCTGCCACAAAATCCATATTCACTGCTTCCATTTCCAGAGAGGCACAGCTATGTCCCGAGTTAACCTGCCTGGTTTTTGATGCTCAAGCCACCTCGTTGGCAGTTAGGGACACTACAAATTCGGCGATTCTCTTTTTCATACCTGGACACCAAGAGGCTTGATATCATGGTACATTTGTCGTTGGGTGAAGAGAATAGCGAGCGCAATGTACCTCATTCATAATCTGCCGGCGGAGCCCCGAAACGCCCGGAACACAGACGGCCTTTACAATGCAGCACTCCATCCTCATATCTGGAATCTGGCGCTTTCCCTTTGGAATACCGTCTTAAGCTGAATCGTGTCAGATCCTCATATTGCCGTTCCTTTACTTCCACCACTAATGATGACACGACGGTGTTCTGAACCACGCTCTATTGTCCTCTATTTCTACTACACGAACGGCTAGCTGGCTAACTGATGTATCTCCCCGACCAATTCCCACTGCCGGCTGCAAATACGCCCAAACTTCCCATGTGGACTTACGAACAGAGCATCTGCTACAACATTGGCTCTTCCGGATGATACAAAAATATCCACGTCATAATCTTTAGCAACTCCAACCAGCGACGCCGTCGCAGATTCAACTCGGGTGAAGATATACTGTAGGCTCTTGTGACTGTGAAAATATTCACATGGACGCCATACAAGTAATGTGATCCACATCTTTGCTGGCGTGGATCGCGCTAACTCCAGGTCATGGGTAGGGTAATTCTTTTCGTGTTTCCTCAGCTGTCTGGAAGCATATGTAATCACCTTACCATGCTGCATCAACACACAACCCAACCCAACGCCTGATGCGTCGCAATACAATGAATAAACTGCATCTTCCGACAATGCTAGCACCTGGGAGGAGGTTAATCTATCTTTCAGTTCCTGGAAGCTCTGCTCGCATGCCTCTGTCCAATGAAACTTTGCTGCTTTCTACGTCAGTTTGGTCAGAGGTGCTGCTATAGTAGAGAACCCTTCAACAAATCTCCTGTAATAACTCAACTTTAAAATCAAGGACTTAAGTCGGAGTGGTAGGCCTAGCCATGTTTTGACTGCTTCTATTTTCTACGTGTCAACCTCGTATACCAAAGATCCGACACAATAGGCCCCAAGAAGGCTACTGAGTTAAGCCAGAACACACTTGGAGAACTTAGAATATAACCGGCGGTCCCTGAGATCTTGGCACTATCCGTAAATGAGCCTCGGTGATTCGTCGTAGCGAGAATACACTGTAATATCATCAATAAACACTATCACGAATAGGTCCAGGTATGGTATGAAAATACTATTCATCAGGTCCATAAATATTGCTGGGGCATTCGTTAACCCAAAGGACATAACTAGAAACTCAAGTGTCCATATCGGGTCCCGAACGCCGTTGGGAACATTCTTTCACTGCAATTTCCTGAACCCGATGATATCCTAACCAGCAGTTAATCTTAGAGAAGTATCTTGCTCCTGCGAGAATCGATCAAATAAATCATCTATTTTGGGAAGCGAGTACTTGTTCTTTATTGTAACTTTATTCAACTGCCGATAATCTATAGACATACGGAGCGAGCCATCTTTCACAAATAGAACTGGCGCACCCCACGGTGAAGTACTCGGCCCACGAAACCCCTTATCTAGCAAATCTCTCCACCGCCCTTTAACTCTATGAGTTCTGCAAGCCATACGATAGGGAGGAATCGATATAGGCTGAGTGCCTGCAACAAATCAGCAAAATCTATTTCCCTTCTCGGGAATACCAGGTAACTCATCTCGAAACACATCGTGACCTGTTCACCACCGAATGCACTCGGGAGTGTCAGGGACTCTACCCAAACATCCCTTCCGAACTCGACTTCAGGTGGTAAATACATCCCTTAGTTATCACTCTCCTCGGCCTGAAGGTAGGAAATAAACCTACCTTTTGGTGTAGCTGTGCTGCCCTTCCACTCCGCACGCTCTCCGGGAAAAGTGGAATCTGACCGTCTTGGTCCAACATTCTACATTGGCATAGCATGACACTAACCAACCATACCCATTATGGCATCGAAGTTCATCATTTCTAAATTTCTTACCAGATCTACTGTAGTCTGGCGATCAGCAACCCTACTGTACACCCTCGATAAATTCTGCTAGCTACAATAGAGACCGACGGGCGTGGATACCGAAAAGGGCCGCTGTAATAACCGTGCGATATTAAACTTTTCGTGCCACAAATGGGGTAATATATGACAGAATGGATCCCGATCAATCAAGACATAAGAAGGGCACGAACAGATAGTCAATGTACCTGTTACTATCGGAGACGCCTGAGTCATGTCTCCCGAGTGCATAAGTACGGTTTGAGCCCGTACTCCAGACCTGGCTCCCGATCTACCACGGTCTCGCCTGCTGAGCCAGAGGGCCTACGCCCCGCTGAGTCGCTGAAGCTCGGTGGCCCCATGATCCCCTCGCCCGACTATCTTCGCCCTCCCGGGGCCCTCTGGCCGGACACCCTCATCCGGTGCCCCTCCTGCCCGCAAATAAAACACCCCGAGAGCCATATCTACAAGTTCCGGCAGGAGGTCGGTTGCAATTAGGTAGTGTGGTGTAAATCTACCGCTCTCCCTTCTCTCGCCGCGGGAATCTATTGTTCGGGAACTGCCACCAGGCTCTGACTGCCCTCGACGAGCAAATCTACCCGGCTGCTGTTGTGGTGGGAGGTGGGGGTCTAGGGGATCTATCTCGACACCTGGGCCCAGTCCTCTCTCGAACCTCCCTTTGCATATCATCCGACCCGTCTCGCGCGCCGTTCGATTCGTCCGTTCACGCCTGTTGCTGCTGCTCCAAGGCCCCCAATGGTCTGAGCAAAGGCCTCGTACTCGGGCAATATCCATATCCTTGTAACGCAGCCGTCATGCATGCTTCAATATATTCCGGTTCGACCCATAATAAATCTCATGAACTCTAGACGACATAGTATCAACAAATGTGCTGGAGCATAGCGGGCTAAGGAGTAAACCAGCATACTCGCGTACGCTCCTCGCCCCCGCCTCCAGATGCAAAACTGATCCATCCGGGCCTCGCCGGATCTCTCGTGGCAAGTAACGGTCTAGGAAGGCCTCCGAGAAGTCAGTCCAGGCCTGAGGCAACATCTCTCCCGAGACCTTCCCCACTCGGCACTACAGTACGCCCATGTCCTGCAACTGAAACACGCGCCAGCTCAACTGACTCAGAAGGGGTCACATGCATAACCCAGAAAATTCCTCTACATCTGATCTAAAAAAAGTCCCGGGGGTCCCTGCCTGATCTGACCCGTGAACTGCGGGGGACCCAAAGTGTCAAAACTCCCCGACCCTGGAACCGCCTCGACCCACCTAAAGACTCTCGTCGAAGCACAGTGGTAATCGGATCGGCGCCGTGTGGCCACTGGCTTGTGCCAACAATCTACAGCTACAGCCGATCTTCCTGATCTGATGGCGAAGGTACAGGAGCTATCGGGGGCGGTGTAGTGCCCAACGGCTTCTGATGTGAGAGGACCGCTGAGAGGGCCAGGATGAAGCTTTTCTATATCGCCCTCGATCGGCCGACTCTAACTGAACCGGGGGCATCCTCGCTGGTGCCTTCTCCCACTGTCGTGTCTAGTCTTCTTCCCCGTGGAAGGGTGTCTTTGGTCTGCCATTCTTATTTGTAGACAAATAATATGATAAGTTTTAGGACCAACCGCTATACTGTACCGCTCTATAGCACGATCACCGAGAAAGAAGAGTAACCATCCTATCATGCCTTCGCAGCCTCCTGCCTATAGTATGGTGCACAACACATCCATAGACAATTCTACTTAGCACGTCTTGCCACTCTCGACACGACCTGCTCGATACCAAGTTTGTCACGCCCCGCCCTGGGTATGACTGGCACCCGGTGCCCTAGTGTGACCTAGACTACTAACTGGTGGGCCTAGGCACATCCGTGCCCGGCTAGCTCTATCTCAGGTTTCTGGAAACAAAGGGCTATATAACGGCTGTAAACACACTCCGGCCTAATCAGCCTATAGCCACCGTGTCTGCATAATCAGCCTAAACAGAAACATACTCATAACAAGGAACCTATGCGGGCCGACAAGGCCACCATGCCGTCTAGTCATCTCAAACTCAACACAGGAACATCGAGTGGCTACATGACCGGCAAGGTCACCACATATCAAACTATACCCCACACGGCCAACATAAACAGAATGCGTTAAACAAATATATCAAACCGCACGGCCTCACACTACCGGCACAACCGACACCATAGGAGATAAATATATACACCGCAGTTTATGAGTAATAATAGAAATGATAGGGACAGGGCCCCGACCTACCCATATTGTACAACAAAAGGAAAAGAGCTACACCTCTAGAAATCAGACTCGAATGACAGGAGCCGACGACTACAGCTGGCTGGAATCACGAGATCGCTTCCTACTCCAGAGTACCTGCAGGCAATGCAGCGCCCACGGGGCATCAAGCATTCACGGGTACTGGTGCATGCAAGCAAACTGAAAACAACTAATACAACTGAATATAGATATCATAACTAGAAATTCTGTGGCAGGAGATAACTGAATCTGAAGAAGCCGATATGAACTAATCGCTTTCAGACCGATAGGGTAGGAAAGCCAGATTTCGTAGACGCGATGTACCCGTCGTCTAATATTAACCAGTATAGCATAAATAGATATACAAGTAGCAAGCAAGAGCCAATACGAACCCCCATAAACCGATGGCGCAAGCAAGCAAACAATGTATATACCCCTACCCGGCCAAACCACCAAAATAAGTCAACACTCATCTCGCTAACTAGAGCACCATTCCCTGAAGCCCTGCCTGGGCCATAGCCTCTGATATAAAAAACTGTGTCCGAGTCCGGCGACTGCACACTGGGAGATTCGTAACTGAAACTGTATTTGCTCCTTGGGCGCTTGCGCTCAATAGGCTATCTCAGACTGTGAAATGATAAGATCTGATATGGGGAAAGTCATCCATCTTCAAATCGGGATGGCATGCCACTCCTGAGCAGATGTAAACCACATTACCAAGGGCTACACGACACAACCTAGGGGCGCGAGGACGCTCAATAAGATGCCCTCACAAAACATCAAGTCTCAACAAACAAATAGCACATATAAATAGCAAGCATGTTTAATCAAAATACTATTCAAAATCTGATTTCTTATTCGATCTCTTTCTCAGTTTTTATCCGATTCTTTACCGTTTTTATACCGATTCTCGTAATCTTAATCTAACTCGTATACAATCTCGTATCCAAGATATCACTGCCTAAATGGCTAATCTGTAGCCAAGATATCATCTCGTCTGGCAGCATCTGAGCTAAGATATCATCTGTCCACGGCTACACTCAGCCAATACCATTTCAGATATTTGATTTTACTTACTAACTTATTATGAGAATCTGCATTCTTATTTTAACAACATGCTTGCTAATCATATAGGCTATACCGAATCTCGAATGTTAACCGCCCTTACGATGCTTAACTTTCGGATCGAGTAATGATGTTACAACGCAAACCAGATTTACTGAACTTACTCAATACTTCACATTCAACTCCGAGAACTCACTACGGAGTTTACTATGATTTACCAAGCAAAGCTACTAACTTGCCGAAGAAACTGCTGCTTTTCATACCTTAACTCTCAAGTTATCCGATCGTCGGACGAGGCTCGGTCAAGATCAGCCTATTTCCTCCCAACCGCATTCATGGCACGTCACTGTTCTAAATACAACACTATTTTGAAAGACAACGTCACTTTCGATATATTTTTAGCCTAAACTTAGGCTTATCGAAAGACGGTCGGAAACTTCTATTTTTCAAGTCCAAATTAAGGGAGAAGTATTCACTTTACTGCTAAAGCAACATTGACACTAGTTTGGAGCAATTCTACTTACCTTAGGTCGGTAGCTCGATGATTCGTTCTCTCTGACTTTCGCGAAACAAAATCCGTAAAAATGCTCTCTGCTGCTAACTACCTCGATACCTGAGGTTAATTTAGATTTGGACTATGTTTGCCAGCGTAATCGACGATATTATATAAGCCCCTTCGTACTCTCTCACGCTGAAATTTCTAGAAATTTAAAGGATGTAATGATTTAAAACCGAAGTGGGGCTTTATATACTTGGGCCTGGACAGGCCCAACGTGTCACGGAGCCAACTTGGTGGCCCCGCCTCCGTGGACACGGTGCCATCGCGAGGGGCTCGCCCGCCCCTTCCGCGATGGTTTGATAGGTTTCACGTCCGATCTTTCCTCGGGCCTTTTCTAACACGTATGGCTTTCAAATATGCTTAACCAACGCGCTAATAGGGCCGCCATCTAGGTGCCGGGAATCTACGGGGTATGTAACAAGAGGATTGTATGTTTTATTGCCAGACCTAGACCTTAGAAGCTCGTGAAAGTTATCGGCCCGAGCTAGTAAGTTGAACAACATAGGCAGTTAGGCGGTTTAACTACCAGAGTGGCGCCTGTATTGTCAGGAAAGCACGCCTAGAGGCCATTGGTGTATCCCCACGTCCTGGGGACAAAATTTAGATAGGGAAGGCCATGTTTTAGAGTCAGCAGCCTAGGTTGTCTAGTGAACTCAGTGACAAATGCCACCTAATTAGCTATTACCACATTGTTTATCCTAGTTGACTTAACATTTATCATATAGGTCGCCTGGTGAAGCCAACCCAGTCGTCCAAGTCAAATAGACCTGTGAGTACCCTAAGGAAGGGACCTTATCAGAAGTTAGAGGCCAGGCCGCCTCTAGAGGTCAGCGCCGGGCTCCCGCATGATTCTT
Source organism: Datura stramonium (assembly GCA_018107945.1). NCBI lineage: Eukaryota > Viridiplantae > Streptophyta > Magnoliopsida > Solanales > Solanaceae > Datura > Datura stramonium. Next base: position 21,609 of record JACEIK010009953.1, on the reverse strand, counting down.
ATAATATACTTAGTACATATTGATGGAAGTGCTAAGTCTATATAAACTTGTCTATAAGGTTAAGAATCGCCTAGAAAAGTAATAAAGATTCGAGTAGACGAAGATGAGGTCTAAGGACAGTACCACGTTAGTACAAACACTACCAACAAGCTAAGAATTATGGTAAGCTTCCGTGGAGGATTAGGGTCGATCGCTCAAAATCATGTTCAGCCAGTACCAGCCCTACAGCTGTTCTAAGTAGAGGAACTAAGTAGTTAGTCATCCGCAACCCCATAGTTGTTTATGAGTTATAGTTGTTTGAGAAGGATTTTCAGAGTTATGTTAGACCACTCCAGATCTCGCCCTATCCAAATTAGACCATTAGAGATCATGATCACTATCAGGTCCTCCGATTCGATATAGGTGCACGGTGCTCCTATTAGCAGCCTTACAAACTATCCTAGGGGGCGAGCAGCGGTAGTGTTAAGCCTAGAAATCCAGTTACGCCTTTTGAGTGGCTAGATTGAGATTTCAAGATAAAGACCTTGGTTGGGGTTGCCTCACTCAGAGCCTTCCATGACCACCCCAGGGTTACTCTGGTCAGGTTGTTGGCCAGCCAGGGCTAGATGACGTCACTCCAAGGAGCAGTATGTCGTCCGTGAGGGATGAAGATGAGGTCTGAGCACTCTGGCATAGTCCATTCCATGGCTGGACTAATTTTATGCCGTATCGACACCATAACCCCGTCGAGCCTCGGTGCCCGGTGTAGATATCAGAGTCCACTGGACTCAGAAATAACTATAGATCAAGTGCAGAGTGGGCTCAGTTGCAGACCTAGGGGACTGGTAGGTTGGCTATAGCATTAGTAGAGTCATAGAAACCTGGTTAGGGGTATATAGATTGAAGTGTGCTCGCCAAGTCTTATAGGGCCATGTTAGGTCTTTGTTTGTATTCTTGTCTACTAGCTATAGCTTATAAATATATGATAAAACAGTCGTAGCTCATGTATGTGTAGTATTTTTCTAGATGCAGACTACGAATAAGCCAACCCACACATTAATCTTTTGGCTCTTCTATCTATTTATTTTGAGTCTTTAAAACTTACTTGTTGTGCCTTACATATTTGTTACATATGGTACTGACGCCCACCCTGGGAACTGCATTACTTGCCTGCACGTTTAGACAGACAAAGTTCAGGCTCTTCAGTAGCAGCTATTCAGAGTCAACAGTTTGGCCAGCTCCCTTCGTTCGGAGTTGCCAGGTTGTAGAGGTTATAGTATTTCAGTTGTATAGAATTTGGGGTGGAGGTCAGGGCCCCTGTCCCAACCACTATTTGTATTCCTAGAGGTTTGTAGACTATAGTCGTCAGTCAGTTAGTTGTATGTTGGTTGTGTAATCTTTTAATCAGTTATGCTTGTATGTTGGTCGTGTCGGGCCTAGTATAGTAGCTTGTCTTCATTTCTGTTATAACTAGACAACATGGATAGGATCCCTTTTATTGCCCACTATTGGTTAGTTGATTTTATTTACAGGTGGCTCCGACCTTGTCGGTTTGAGGCTGTGTTTACACCAGGTCAAATAGATTCCAATATGGCACTAGGTGCCAGCCATGCCTTCCAAGGTGGGGCGTGACAAATATGGTATCGAGCAAAGCTTGTATCCTCAGAGTCTCGTAAGCCATGTCTAGTAGAGTCTTGCTTATAATATGTTGTGCACTTACATTCTATAAGCAGGAGGCTACGAGGCATTATAGTATTGCTACCCCCTCCTTCTTCTCAGATCGTGCTATAGAGAGGAGTTGTACAGGGTTGAGTCTCTAAGCTTTCATTGTTATGTTTGTCTAGAATAATGTTCGATGTAAGCACGTACTCTAGCCAGTCACAAAGATAATTACAATAGCAGGAGGGGTATCATGGGGGCACCACAGTTGGGGGACAGTTAGCCTAACGATGGAAACGTCCTTACATTTCCCCATCAACTTCCAAAGTACCATAAACTTCATAAGGTAACAAATATATCAAGATTCATCCCCTGATTTCTCTTTCAGCTCCAAAATAGTACCTCAAAATAGTATACATATGAGTTGACTTACCTACTAGATATGTAGAATTAGACAGAGACGACAAGTAGCATTGGATTACCTGAAATACACAAAGGATCGTGCGAGTACAACAAGAAGCATAGATAGAAATGACATGTTGCCCGTAATAAAGAGTAAAGGAGGGATAAAATTGTTGACTTCAAGAAAATTAGATAGTGGTTAAGACCCCTAATGTTTATAAGTTACCTAGACCCTCACAGTAGTAAACTAGAGGGCGGACAATGTTGCCAATAGAACTCGAGCACGTATGAGACCTATCGATAGACCCCAACAATAGTAAGGTTCAGGTTAGAAATAGGCCAACTTCAATACAGCATGCTAATGACGGTAGAGCATATCTGCAAGATAATGATAATGGTCTTAGTTGTTATGTCGAAGGACATAGATAGATCATATGAATGAAGTAGGCCCGGTGTAAGTCAAGGAATATTGTGTCGGCAGATTTGGGTAGTAATAGATTTTGACAATATGAGGTAGAATCCACGAACCCCAGAGTTCAATGAAGGGAGCAATGGAAAGGCACCATACCTAACTTTGGGGGAAATCAGAATCACCTCCAGTTGATAGAGCATAGGAACACCGCCGAATGTCAAGAATTAAGCACGGCCGAAAGTTAAGAGATAGTAAGGTTGTAACCTAGTGTGTTGCGGTATCCCCTACAGTTGAGAAGGTAAAAGAGTGTCGACACAGAGAATCTAACCTAGTACAACCTAGAGACAAGGCTTAGTAGGAGCATAAGATAATAAGGGACAGAAATAAGGAGACCCGTAAATCGACTATGAGTTCCAAAGGTGACAGACTTCGTTAGCGCACTATAGCCAGGGTGCAATATGTTCGTTACTCCTTCCACCCAGAGTTAAAAGAAAATGCAACAGGTCGAAAAGAGACACCTACTGATATAGAAAATATCGTTGAACCATAGAACAGAGCTCCAGTTATTAGCCAGAGGAGACGGGATAACAGGAATCGAGCGCACTCAACAGGAGATGGTCGTGCCTGCAAGGGAGTGGAGAGTAAATAACATGACTACAAATCATAAGGTTATCTCATACTAGGTATAACTGACCTCATTTGAGTTAGTGCATAAAGGCTAATAAGATTAGTTCGCGTGTCTCCCCCAATGAAATTATGTTTCTACCAAGCATTATACGAGTTAAATGTCTAAGAAAGGGGTTGGGCTACATGGAGCCCTAGTGTTTAATAAACTGACAGAGAGGCACCATTTACAACTAAGTTCTAGAAAAGGCATCAGAACAGATTGGACACATGTCAACTTAGGTACGACTTCCCGTGCCCAAACAAAATAGCTAGGTGGAGCACCCACCTGCATACCTAGAGATATGTTATGAATGGAAATGGAGGCCCCCAAATGATGATTGGGAGCAGATAAATCAAGTGGGTAGTGGAACCAGTATGTTAACGCATCAGCCAAATGAAGTAAGCTTATCGAGAAAAATGTACTGAAAGCCCAGGATTATCGAAAGTCCTACTTTAATGTATGATGTAAGGAGTCAAGAATTGAAATAACAATAGGGTTTTATTGAAACTTCATCAATGAAGGGCGTTGAAAACCTGGACAAAAGGCAAGGCCCATTCTAGATTCATTATGTTTTGCTTGGATCTTCGAAGGTTGGCCATGGCCTATGAGACAACAGTTAGCTTAAGGGCTAGGACCCTGCTTCAAGAATACCACACAAGCAAAGGTAGAGCATATTGTTTCAGATTAATTCAGTTATAGATATCTAGATTATAGAAATATTGTAGGGAGTCACCTCGAGAACCAGAGTTGTAACTTAATATGGGATCATGGGCTGATAGGAACATTGAAAAGTTGAGTTGAGGAATTATAAATGGTGTGAAGTCTGGACGGTTTCATTTATTTTAGGTTTTATGATGATGGTATATAGGCCCAGATGAGTTAAGTTATGGTGAGATAGTTTTAAAATGTTGGGTGTGGTTGACCTTGTTGCTATTATTATCAGTTGAGTATGTTATATGTGATAGAACTATGCTTCAGTTGTAGTTTCACAACGAGACGCCGTGTTGGACTTCTGTATTATATTTGCAGATAGTCTACAGTACAGAGGAGACTCTGCCCAAATTTTTCTAAATCCTGATTCAGGAAGTTAACTCCTTTGCTTCAAAATGACATTCGAGGAAGAATGTTCCTAAGGGGGGAGGATGTTATACCCCGTAAAAGTCAATGGTTAGTAAGCATACTAATGATTTTGGGGACAGTAAGAAAAGCTTGACGCAGTGTGGGAAGAGCCTCAAAATGGGGCTCAATAGGACCTGACAGATTGGCTTCAAAGACGACGCGCTAGGTTAGCAGCGCACTCGGCCAGCGGCGCAAAGGTGTGCTATGAGGGGCGCGACGTAGGGAGGAGTTTGGAACTTGGGCAAGCATGGTGCTCCCCTTCCACCGCCTATAATATATATAAGTCTTCCTTCATTTAAATTCATTTCAATTATATCATTCTGGCCAGAGAGAGCACATTTCATGTTTTTGATGGTTTTTCACCCGATTACGCTACCAAACGCCGTCCACACCTCAAATTAACTTCAGATATTGAATTCTAACCCTGAAGGGAGCATTACTACGGAGTTACTTTTCTTTGAAATACGCTCGATTAAATTGGAACTCGCCGAGCAGAAGGTCAGAATTGCTCTTCAAACTGATTCCAAATGGTCACAGGCATTAAGTAATACTTTCCCTTCGAACCTCGAAATTATGTTTTTGCCATATTTCACGTAGTTGAATTGATAAAGGGATCATTATCAAAAGTTATCCTTTATCGAATTTTGTATTGAAATTCATTTCTTTCTCCCAGTATAACGGTTAACTGAAAAGAGCCGACGAATCCAAGTTGAAAACGTCGATTATTTGGGAAACAACAGCTTGAGGTATGTAAGGATTATTCCTCGGCAAGTTATTCTCGTCGCATGTCACGACTTATGTACTTGAATAGAAATAATGGTCCCATATGTTGCAGATAGTCGCTACCAATAGATTGTGATTAGACATACAATTAGCTGTTGCTGGTAAGTAAAGATCAGATATGTCATGATTAGATGCTATCAGTAGATTATGGTTATATAAGCTCTGGTTAGCTGCTATAAAACATATATAATATACCAAAGTACCCTCGTCGAGAAGGAAAAGGTTAAGTATGATACGCGCTAGAAGCGTCATAGAAACTTCTTCTATTCTCCAGTTCATTGTATTAAGGGATTGTATGTTTTATTGCCGTGCCTAGACCTTAGAAGCCGTGAATAGTTATCGGGATTGAGCTAGTGTTGAACAACATAGGCGTAGCTAGGTGGTTTAACTACCGCTTGGTGCCTGTATTGTTAGAAAGCTGCCTAGAGTGCCATTGGCGTATCCTCATGCCCCAGGGTTGAAATTTAGATAGGAAGGCCACAGTTTAGAGTCAGCAACCTAGGGCTGCCTAGTGAACTAAGGACAGCCTGCCACCCACTAGCTATTACTGATTGTCGCCCTAGTTGACTTAGTGATTATCATATAGGTCACCCGTGAAGCGCCCTTACTATCCATTTCAAATAGACCCATAACTACCCTAAGGAAGGAGACCTTATCAGCAGTTAGAGGCCAACCCAACGCCCCATCGTGTTCTTATAAGATACTAGGTACAGATTGACGGAAGTGGCTATGTATATAAACTTGTTCGTAAGGTTAAGAATCACCCATAAAGGTCATATAAGATCTAAGTAGACCAAGATGAGGTCTAAGGGACTAGTACCACATTAGTATAGTACTACCCACAAGCTAAGAATGTTGGTAAGCTTCCTATGGGGGATTAAGGGCCGATCACTCAAAAGCACAAGTTCGGCCAGCACCAGCCTTACAGTTGTTCTAAGCAAAGGAACTAAGTAGTTAGTCATCCACGACCCCGAAATTGTTTATGAGTTATAGTTGTCCGTGCAGGACATTCAGAGTTAAGTTAGACCACTCCAGATCTCGCCCTATCTAGTTCAGACCATTAGAGATCATGATCACTAACAGGATCCTCTAATGAGATACAGGTGCACGATGTGCCTACTAGCAGCCTTACGGACTATCCTAGGGGAGAGCAATGGTTGCGTTAGGCCTAAGGCTTACGCCTTTGAGTGGCTAGATTGAGATTTCAGTACAACACCTTGGTTGGGTTTTCTCTCACCCAAGAGCCTTCCATGACCACCCCAGGGTTACTAGCTGTGTCGCTGCCCTCCAGGGGCTAGATGACGCCGCCCAAGGGAGCGGTAAGTGCCATCCGCGAGGATGCAGAAGATGAGGTCCGAGGATTTTATATAGTCCATTCCATGGCTGAACTACTTTTTATGCCGTATCGACACCGCCACCCCGTCGAGCCTGGTGCCTGGAGTGCAATATCAGATTCATTGGACTCAGACATAGCTATAGATCAGGAGCCGAGTGGGCTCAGTTGCAGACCCAGGGGACTGGTAGGCGGCTATAGCACCGCAGAGTCATAGATACTCGTTAGAGGTATATATATTGAAGTGTGCCTGTTAGGCTTATGGGGGCCTGAGCGGGTTAGTCTGTGTTGATTGTACCTTCCAGGCTTATAGGGGTTGATCTCAGGCAAAATAGTATGCCCAAGTTACGCTTGATAACTTATATTAGTCTTGTTTATCTAAGTTATTCTATACATTGTCATGTGATTTTATATAAATGTGAAGATATGTGCTAACCAACATGATTAGTCCTTGTTTTGTAGGTTTCAATGATTTTGAGGAACTAAATCATAAGTTGGTGAAGGAAAGGAATGGAGTCGGAAGCAACGGGCGAAAGTCGGCAAGGAGTAGGCTATAAAGGTCGGGCCGCGCTGCAGCATGCCACGCTATGCGTGTGCCGTGCTCCGGGCCATGCCACGCCTATGCCGTGCAAGCGCGCAAATGCAGCAGGAAGGCAGAGCCCCGGCGCGCCAGCAACGTGCCACGACGTTCCATCCCCGCGATAGGAGAGTGTCATCGCGCTGCCCAGGCAGCGTGACACGCTGCCAACGCCGCAGTACGCTTAGGGTCAATTTTTTAGGCAATTTCCGTGAGAGCCATAAATGGCCGTGTCACGGGGCAGTGCTCCACGATGCACCTGTGACACGTTGCTTGTTATTCCGAAAAATTCCCTAGTATAAATAGCACACTTAGGTTCATTTTTAATAATTTCGACTTGGTGAGCAAGAACGGTTACAAAGTGTTGAGGGGACGAAAATCTTAGGGTTTTCTCTATCTCTTTCTCCTTTCTTTCAATTGTTTAGGCGGATTTACACTCATTTTATGATGTTTAATCTACAAATGAGTGGCTAATTTCACTTCTTGTTGAGGTTAAGAACATTTGTATTGAAATGTGATTGTTGATCATTTGGTTTTTTTCATATTTTCTTCCATGGTTGTTCCATTAATTCTTATTCTTATTGCATTAATGTTTGGCCAATGTTAATGTATATCTAAAAAGTCCGGTTTCACATGAGAGAGCAATGTGAAATTAAAAGTTGTGAATTAATAGGATATGATCTTTTCTTTGTTTGGGAAAATTGAGAATTGATTTACCTTCAGGATAGAAATATACCTGAAAGTCGTATTAGTCAATACTAATCGGTTTGTATGGCTAGAACATTTAATTTCTTCTTATCACAGAAATATAGGTGGAAGGTTCATGATTCTTAAGTTGGGTTAAATACTAATCCATAGGCAATAATTCTTACTAGCAACCGGAGGAAAGATTAATCAAGTTGTATCGATAATTTATTTCTCTACATAAATTTGTTTTAGCCTCATCATGCTCTCATTCATAGTTTAGACTCAAATTGTATATTTATTTTATTTATTTTGGTTTTTTTTGTTTTTTTAAAATTTTTAAAATCTTATTTGAATTATTGTCTGCATTTTTTAGTTACAGTTGCTGACACTTGAGCAGATTTGCTATCGTAGTCCAGTCCCTGTGGGATCGATACTCTGGCTTACCTGAGCCATTTACTGCTTGTTCGACCACGTGCACTTTGCGTGTAGTCATCCGTGTGATGTGACCGAACAAGCTTGGCGCCAAGTGCCTGGACCGGCAATCGGTAAAATTTTTTCTAAGTGTTAGTTTACAATTTCTATATAAGTGCTGACAACTTGGTCTTAGTGTTTGTTTTAATTCTTTTTGATTTTTTTTCTTCGGATACCCTTCTTGAAATGACATCGTGGAATATGCCGGTTTAAATGGTGGATACTCATATTTTGGAGAATCTAGTCCTAATTGTGGAGGACATCACTTGTCGCAACACCCGTAACACGTGCAACATATGTGGTGGTCAAGATGTCCATTGGGCATGGCTGTCCAAATGCATACCCCATCCCCTAACCCCTACTATGATCCTTCTGTGTTTTTTCTAAATATAGGCATGTTGAAAATGAGGACTTGGGACGCCAAGCCCGAATAGAAGACATGCTGAAACAACTCTGAGCAATCAGAAGCAATGAAGGAGGCAATGGCAACATTGATAGTTCAGGAAGAGGAGAAATGCAGAGGCTCAAAAGGATGAGCGTTAAATTCACGGAGATGATTGCTGAGGCTGAAGCTTGTGATAATTGCAGGTAATGCTGTAGGCGATATCTGCTATGAACTACAAGAGGAAAACAAGGGCGAATTTTTAGATGAAGCTCGACATTTAGAACCTCTTGAGTGTCCCCGTGATGAGCTCATACTTATAGAAAATTCGTTCATGGGGGTGTGGAGAAGAGATAGAGTATACCCTATTTGACACTAATGGACAGCCAGATGTTGATGCAGAGAAGGTGTATACAAGTAAGGAGGTCAATCACAATGCAGTTTTAGTGTTGACGTGGATGGGACCCCACTCAAAGTATTTTTCTACCTTGAGTTTGGTGGACTATAGAAATAGAGTCTTCCAAGCCAATAGAGAAATGTTTAGAGGGAGGACCAAGCCTCGTATATTTTGGAATTTGCTTATTTCAATAGACAAATGACTTCACTTACTTAAGGACCAATGTGTCAAAGGCGACATCTACTGCTTAGTCCTGATGATTTTCACCACCACCCTAGAACATAAAAGGAAATTAGAGAAGAAATTAGGTGAGATTCATATCCTCAAGTGGAGAAAAAGCAGTGAAAATGTAATACGTCATGCCGCGACATAAAATTAGGCGCTTCTGGGAGGTCCTCAAGGTACCAAGGGCACCATTTTAATTTCTTTGCATTAAAGTTGATTTTATTTATTTTTCAGCTTTTTTGTTGTTTTTGGGTCGAAAGTTAAGCACAGATGGAGGGGAAGTCTGAGTACCGGGAGGAGGAAGCTAACATAATGGAAGAGAAAGTGGTCGAAAGACCCACTTGTGCAACATTAAAGAAAAGCTGTTAGCTAGGCCTAGCCTCAGGGAGTATTTCACCCTCTTTAAATGTTAAGTTGATCTATGGGGACATAGCATGATTCAAGTGTGGGGTGAGGGAAATTCTTAAATTTTGTGCTTAATGATGTTGTGTGAATGTAATGCTTCGAGAAAAATTGAGAAATTTTTTGTGAGTTAAGCATGACTTCATCACCCGCTGGTTTTTCTTTCGGCTCCTTTTTCGAGGGGGGAGGGGGTCTTTGAACCGAAGAATAAAAATTTTCTTTGTCTGTATATAATGTTTTTAGTCATAGTTAGAGATTGTTTGACCCATGGGACCTGATGATCACCGGCCTCCTTTGAGGAAAATGAAGTCAATAGTTTTGGCTTGAACCCGTAGCTAATTGATGGCTTGATATTCTTGTTATGTGCCATAAATGATTGTAAGATGCAAATATGTTTAGTTGAAGCATGCAAGTGGTATACCCATGTTTGAGACACCTAGTTCTTGAATTTGACTCATATGATTAAAGCTTAAAGTTTGAATTCTTGCAGAATAGTTGAGTTAAAAATCTCGCTGAATGTGTCTTAATTTGAGCATGTGCCATGAGTGTAAGGTTTTCAAATATTCCGTGCTATTGTGGAATGTCTAGAACTTTCCTGGTGTGTATATAAACGAAATGAAGGATGTGAATTGTAGGAGATGATTTGTGCATTTCTTTTGAATGAACCTAAATGTTATCCCTCACTTTACCTACCTTGAATATTTAATCCTAGTTTTTACCCCATTGAACCTTGAGCCTATTTTTTGATAGCTACAATATAAGCTTAACTTTTCTTCATTAGCCTGAATTTGATCCAAAACTCTGAAAGGCTTACAAAAATTCAAATTACAAAGCACACCAATTTTTCTGGGGTGGAAACCAAAAGCAGAATTATATGCACCCTCAACAACAGCAGCAACAGCAGAATAGGCAGATTGATGGCACAGTAGCAGCCTGCATTGAGAAACACTTAAAAGAAAATTATGAGACCCAGAATCAGTTATTAGAAGAAAATTAGGCGAGGATGGCAACATAATTTAATGAATCGCCAAGTAGCCACCCGCAATCTTGAAAACAAGTGGGTCAAATAGCAGCTGCTCAGAATAAGAGGCCGTAAGGGGATTACCAAGCGACGCAGATCCTAACCCCCGGCAGATCAATGCCATCAGTCTTAGAAGTGGAAGGCAGTTAGCTGTTGCAGTGCCTAAAGAGTTGAGAAAGGAGGTGCAGTCGGAGTTGGTAAGACCAGAACCACCCACCGATACCGAGCAAATCATAGTGCTGTGAAACAAAATGCGCAACCTTCATTACAAACTCAGCACAAAGACCACCACCACCCTTCCGTCAGAGATTCAGAAAGAGCAAGGAGGAGGAATGTTTTCAAAAGTTCTGCGAGAGTTTCAAAGAACTTCATATAAATTTTCCTCTTATTGATGTGTCTCTATGTGAAATGCCTCCAAGTATGCTAAATACTTGAAGGACGTGATGGCAAACAAAGTTAGATTGGTGGACGTCCAGACTGTAGCACTGACTGAGGAGTGCAGTCACAGGGTATTGAGCAAAATGCTAAAGAAGCTCAAAGACCCCGGGAGTTTTACCCTCCCCATACAAATTGGTAAAGCTGAAGTGCTCCGAACTTTGTGTGATTTAGGGGCAGCAGTTAATCTAATGCCCCTATCCTTATTCAACACCTTGGGGTTGGGAAAACCGAGGCCGACAAGGTTGATGATGCAGCTGGCTGACAAGTCGCGAGTGACACCTGATGGAATCATAGAGGACCTTCTCATCAAAGTAGGTAAATTTATTATACCTGATTTTATTGTTTTAGATTTTCATTTGATGAACAAAATTCTAATCTTGGGACGGCCTTTCTTGGCCAATTGGAGGAGCGGTGATCGACTTGAAAGAAGGGACCCTGAAAATGAGGGTCGAGGATGAAGAAGAAACCTTCCGCCTACCAAGAAATAAACCCATCCGCACACTACGTAAAACCTTTGTCAAGTTAGCAAAAAGTTAGCAGAGGATGAGTGTGGGGTGGAGGATTCCACTGGTGCACGGCCAAAGGCAATGTCAAGTATTCAGCCCGAGTCTAATAGAGGGATTCACTGGGAGAAGAAGTTGGAGAAAGGGAGGGAACATAGTGGGAGGCTGTATCCTCTAAACAACAAAAGAAAGGAGATGGTTCTCGAGAGAGAACCTGTGTATGAGGATATCCCCACAGGACAGTCCACGTCGGGCCACGACTTAAAATAAGGCGCTGCTTGGGAGGCAACCCAAGGGTACCTCAGGTACAATTTGTAATTTTTATTTTTTTACTCTTGTTATTTTCATTTGTTTGTGTTTTTGTGGAAAGTTAGGCACAGGTGGAGGGGAAGTCTCGAGTACCCTCGGAGGAGGAAGCTAGTAGCATGGAAGAGGAAAAGTGTGGGGCTGACCACCCATTTCGGCAAGTTGAGGAAAACATGCTTAGCTAGGCCTAAAGGCCACAGGGAGTATTTCTTACACTATTTAAATGTAATTGATGCTAAGAGGACATAGCATGATTCGAGTGTGGGGTGAGGGAAATTTCAAAGAAAAATTTAAAAATTTTTGTGCTTAACAAATTGTTGGTGAATGTAATGCTTAGAAAAAATGAGAAAAATTTGAAAATTTGTTACTAGAAAGTCACATGACTTCATTACCTGTTGGTTTTTCTTTTTCGGTTCTTTTCTCGACGGGGGTCTTTGAACCGAAGAATAAATTTTTTAATTTTTAGTTATTCGTATATAATGTTTTAGTCATCGTTAGGGACTGTTTCCGACGACGAATGGATGACGACCGTCTTGAGGAAAATTAGTCGATAGATGTCGGTCTTTGAAACCGTAGCTAATGGATGTTTGATATTCTTGTTGTGTGCTATATAAGATTGTAAGATGCAAGTATGTGTAGTGTTGAAGCATGCAAGTTTATAACTTTGTTTGAGACACTTAGGCTCTTGAATTTGACTCAATATAATTGAAGCTTAATGTTTGAATTCTTGTGATTAGCTGAGTAAGAGTCTGCTGAATGTGTCTTGAATTGAGCATGTGCCATGAGTGTGAGGTTTTTGAGTATTCTATGCTATTGTGGAGTGTCTAGAACTTGCCTGGTGTGTGTATGAAACGAAATGAAGGATGTGAATGGTAGGACATGATTTAGGTATTTCTGAATTCAATCCCAATTGTTATCCCTCATTTTACCTACCTTGAAAACTTAATCCTAGTTAGCCCCGTTGAGCCTTGAGCCTATTCTTTGATAGCTGCAACATGTTTATTCCTTTTCTTTCATTAACCGTGAATTTGATCCAAAGCTCCTAAGCGCTTGAAGAAAAAAAATCTGAAAGAGTAAAGGAGTGACAAGAATGAAGAGAAAGGAAAAGTAGTAAGTTGTAGAAGTTGAGAAAAGGACAAAGGTGCACTTATGGGAAAGTGGTTGATCATTAGTAAGGAGGAAGAAAATAATTTAATGAAAAGTTGCTTATGGAACTCCTTACTGATAAGTCAAGAGTGCATAAATAAAGGGGAAACAAAAGAGGAAAAAGAAAACTACCAAGGATAAAAAGGTGAAGTAAGGGAAGGAAGTTCGCAATGAGGGCGTGATGTATTGAAAGCGCTTAGGAAATATAGTCACTACCACTGTCATAATAGTACTCCACTGCACTGAAAGCGTACATTACAATCCATTAATTCCTACTTGATCATACATTCATACATCTTCACATTAGTGGAGTAAATCACCAAGGGCAAGCTTATGGGTCATTACATGATGCATATGAGTTCTTTGGTGAGAGTGAGTGAAATTCTGATTCATATACCCACACATGTTGTGATGTAAAAATTGTTTTGCGTGTGATTGCAACTCTCTTCGTGAGGGCACATGTTGAAGGAAGGATATAATTCATGTGGGATTTCTTAATCAGTTGATTTGCATGAGTTTGCTCAAATTGAGAGTCGATTCTAGAGGGTAAGAAGTCTTGACATAGGTGTATCATTTTATTGATTAAATTGTGCATGCTCTACTTTTTTAGCTTGTATCTTACATAATCACTATAGCCGTAACCGAATTAACTTGCTAAATTAGTTATGTGGGAGTCTCTGATCTAGGGCATATTTATATGCCCAAGTGATACTCAAATGCATCGTTTTTGCCTTTGTTTATCCAACAACAATGTTTGTACATTCTCATGTAAATTGTAGAAAGTGTGAATTTATACTAACCAACATGATTAGCGTTGTTTGCAGGAAAACATACTTTTTTATGGAGCTAAGATGCATGTTGGGGAGGAATCGGAGATGGACTCGGGAGAGAGCAAGGAATTGGCTAAGAAAGCAAGAGGTAAGAGGTCCCGCGATGGAGCCGTGTCACGCGGCATCGCGGATGCATTCCGGTTCGGGAGATTTAATTGCAAGGATTTCCGTGAGAGGGTCCGCTGATGCAGCCGTGGCACGTTGGACCTAATTATATGGAACTTGACATTCCAGTAAGGGTACGCATTTGTGCCGTGTCACATTGGTCAAGCTCCGCGTTGCATGCCGTGCCACGTTGGGACAATTACCTTGACGGCCAAATTCCAGAGAGCCTCAAAGCAGGGACACCGTGTCACGGAGGCGGTTCACATGCACTCCGTGACACGTTGCTTGTTATTCCGGGAAAATTCTCACCAGGTATAAATAGAACACTTAGGTTCATTTTTAATTATTCTGACTTGGTGGAGCAAGAACGTGGTTACAGGCAGTGGAGAGGACGAAATTTTAGGTTTTCTCTATCCCTCCTCTTTCACTTGTTTATATGATTTACACTCATTTAACGATGTTTAATCCACAAATGAGTGGCTAATTTCACTTAAGGAGGTTAGGAACAATTGTATTGAAATGTAATTGTTGATCATCCTGCTTTTTTCATCTTTTCTTTCATGGTTGTTCTATTAATTCTTGTTCTTACTGCATTAATGTTTGGCCAATGTTAATGTCTATCTAAAAAGTCCGATTTCACTCGAGAGAGCACGAAACTGGAAAGTTGTGAATTAATAGGATATGATCTGTTCTTTGTTTGGGAAAATTGAGAATTGATTTACCTTCTAGGATAGAAATAAACCTGAAAGTCGTATTAGTCAAGTGTGGAATCGTTTTTGTATGGCTAGAAATATGAATTTCTTCTTATCACAGAAATGTAGGTGGAAGGTTCATGATTCTTATGTTGGGTTAAAGATGAGAGTTTTAATCCATAGGCATAAGTTCCGACTAGCAACCGGAGAAAAGATAAACCAGTTTATATCGATACTCAATTTCTTTCATGTTCGTTTTAGCCTCAGCATGCTCACATTCATAGTTCAGACTCACTTATATATTTATTTTAGCCGTAGTATAAAATTAGATAACAAAATATAAAAACTTTTCTTCACATTGTTGTCTGCATTTGTAGAGCAACAAGAAATTGACACTTGAGTAGATTTGCCCTGTAGTCTAGTCCCTGTGGGATCGATACTTGGCTTACTTGAGCCACTGACTACTTGTTCGACCACGTGCACTTGCGTGTAGTCATCCGTACAGCCAAACAAGCTTTGCGCCGTTGCGGACTGCAATTGGCGAAATTATACTTTTCTTAAAGTGTTAGTTTGCTTTTCTTTATTTGATTGTTGACAACTTGGTCTTAGCCTGTATTTTGCAGATAACAGATTCTGTTGAATACTGGCAAGAGACAAAGAGCTGGTGGATCCATCCTAGAGCTCTGAAAAGACAATTCCATCGCCAACGGAGAGAAGCTCTAGGAGAGAAAACCGCAGTTGCTCGACAAACAATCCTGGAGCAACCACAGAATCCCCACTTGCGGGCAGTGTTAGTGCCCAAGGAAATGGCAGTTAGGCTGGTTCGCGATGCAATCCCACATGCTAGCAATGCACGTCTAGCATTCTCGCAAACCTCGAAATCCAGGAGGGAGGTTCGAGCTTAAACCGCAACATGGTGCAATTGCTGCACACATTCGGGCAGTTCACAGGTCTCCCTCACGAGGATCCACAACAACATCTTCAAAATTTTTGTGAGATAAGACACCTCTACATCCCCGCTGGAGTGTCAACAGATTATGTCAGGCTTACATTACTCCCATTTTCACTTTCTTTGGGAGAAGCCAAAGGTGGCTGGAAATGAGCCACCGAATTCTATAACCACATGGGATGATCTTGCAAAGAAGTTCTTAATCTCAGTTCTTTCCCTTCCGGTAAAACAGCAAGACTTAGAAGTCAAATTCTAAGTTTTAAACAAAGAGAAGGGGAGAATCTATATCGCTTGGGAGAGATTCAAATCGTCGTTGTGGGATTGTCCTCATCACCACCAATCCAAAGATGTGTCGGGTGCACACTATTATTGAGGGTTTGGAACCCCACACAAAATCTTGCTGGACTCTGCAGCTGGGGGACAAGCATTAGAAAAGACTTATGATGAGCTGTATATTTTGTTGAATCGTATTTCTCAGGGAAACTGGAGCGGAATGCGGACTCTTCAAGGGGAGGAGCAAGGAAAGCAACTGGAGTCTTAGAAGTGATGAGTGCATGTTTGTCGCTGCACAGATATCTGCTTTGGTAGAATCAACCTAACACCCACTTCGGTAACATGAGCATGAATCAGTCTCAAGCCCCACTGAATGTAGTGCAGCGCATTTGGTGTGAAGTGCGGGAGTAATGAACACTCGCCTTAGTATTGTGGAGCAAATCCTGACTCGGTGAACTTTTGTCGGCAATGCACAAAGGAATAATCACCAGCAGTATGGTAACAGCTACAATTCTAACTGGAGGAATCACCCGAATTTCTCCTGGGGTAGCAACAACCATCAGGGGTAGAGTTCGAGTCAGGGGGTGCAAAGGAATTAAGGAGGGCGCGTAACTATCCGCACACAGACCAACAATGCTCCCTCCTCCACCACCATCACCCAACGTTGAGGAGATGTTCAAGACGATGATAGCTAACCAAGCTCAATTGCAGGCTGATCTATGTTAAATTGGCAGCCGAGGTCATGAATAATCGCTAGCTACCAAGGCGCCGAGTATCAATTTGGCAAGCTTGCTGGAGCCCAAAACACCAGGCCTAGAGGGGAGGACTCTCAAATGGACACGCACTTCAACCCCAAGTAGGTGAATGCAGTGACCACAAGGAGTGGTTTTAGCTAAGGAGGTGGAACCAGAAAGACCACCTCAACAGTCGGGAGCAGAAACGGAGAGGGAGCAAAGTGATGAGAGGGGGAAGAAAAAGGATGCTGAATTAGAAAGACCTCCACCCCCGTTCCCTCAACGATTAAAGAAACACAAAGAGGAGGCGTGTTTCAAAAAGTTCATGGAGGTGCTTAAACAGGTACACATTAACTTACCTCTTGTTGTTGTTTTGCAGGGAGTGCCGAAGTACGCAAAGTACATGAAGGACATCGTGGCGAACAAAAGCAGGTTGAAGAGGACAAGCACGGTGGCTCTTACGGAGGAGTGCACGTCCCTGATACAACCGATTTCCTACAAAGCTCAAAGACCCGGGTAGCTTTACAATTCAATTGACAATTGGGCAGTATATCCGAGTCATGGATTATGTGATTTGGGAGCGAGCATTAACTTGATGCTGACATCGGTATTCAAGAAGTTGGGGCTAGGGAGTCCTAGACAACCAACAAAGTGATCTTGCACTCCTGGACGTTTGGAAAGACCAGACGGTATTGTAGAGGACGTGCTTGTGCAAGTTGGCTCCTTGATCTTCCCGGTAGATTTCGTTGTGCTGGACTTCGAGCCAGACGCTGAAGTCCCATTTATTTTGGGACGTCCTTTCTTGGCTACCGGGAAAGTGCAGAGATGGCGTGTGGCAGCTCACGATGCGGCACACGACAAGGTGGAGGTGTTCGATGTGTGCCAAGGCCACCAAGCTCCCAGCCGTGTACGAGGAATTCTCGGTGATCTACGTGCTTGAGCAAGCTGATGTGCTGCTCAGGCGTTGAGTCTAGAGAGAATTAATGGGACGCCCCCTGACAGGGGTAAGTTTGACCCGGTGAGGACGGGTTCGTGAGAAGACGTCCGTCACCCTAGGGGCGGAGTGAGCGTGAATGACATCGGAGCCGCGACGGTAAATAGGCGCTGCACGGGAGGCAACTCGTGAATTCATTGTTGTATGTTGTACAGAGAAAATAAATAGAAAAAAAGAAAAGAAAAATATATATTTGTGTAAATGTAAAAATAAAATATTGCGTTGTGTTTTCAAACCTTGGGATTCTAACCAATTTCTTGTGGTGAGATAAATTTCAAGTTGATCGGAAGGGAGAAGCAAATAATCGCAAAATAGAGAAAACGAGGTAAGAAAAAATTAAAAGTGGCAAACAGTGAGCTCAAGGGCTGATAGAGTTCCATGTCACGGAGTGGGGTGTCTGCTGCTACCCTCCGTGACACGCGTTGAGTGTTATTCGCTCCGGGTCACCGGGTCACCGGGTAACCCGCCGAAATCCCTCTTTTAACCCCGATTTCCTCATTTTCTCATTTTTCATCCCCTACGCGACAACCCTCCCAAAATTCCTCTCCCTCAACGTGCCACGGGCTTAGGTACAAAATTTCATCAAGTTTTCGTTCGTTCTTCGAAATAAAGGTATGTTCATCAAACTTATCTAATTTTAGTTAAATTTTTTGATTTTGGCATGAGGTATGAGTAAACCTGTACCCTGTGTAGTACCTGAGCTTAAATTCATTCAAGTTATTGCTGATAGTTGTTCTGTAATGTCATTGTGATTGCATGAACCACTTTAGACATTATCTTGATCGAATTTTTTTGTAAAATTGTGACTAGGGCTTGCAATTGAACATGAAAAAGGAAAAACTTGTTGAAGTGTAGATTCTTGTTGGTTTGTATATGTTGGGTGAGATGAGTTGGTAGTATTATATGTTAATATGTTAAAACTCGACGGATTTTTGGGAGAAATTGTAGTTGCAAGAAATGGGTGGATGGCATAGGTTTGTGTAGAAAATAGTTAGTCATTTTTTTTCTTATTCATGTTCTTCATTGTTATAAGTTTTGTATAAAAATTGTGATCGATGGTAAGCCGTGTGATTAGCTGTACGAAGTCTGGAGTAGCAAATAATTGAATTTATACCGCCTAATTCTCTGATAAAGCTAAGCACAATGTGTGTTGTTTTTTTGTTTTTGTTTTTGTTTTTAAATTAGAAATAAATTTGTTCTTGCCAGATGCTGAAATTGTGGCCGAAGACCAAGTGGGGTGGCCTCAGCCCAACCCAAACCTCCAGCTGAAGCTAATTATAAAATTTGACTGACATTGGGACTGTTTGCCTTATTTGACAGAACGTATGTCGAGCAAGCAAGACAAAGGAAGGGCGCATCTCGTCGGGCGCCGGTAGAAAGAGGATTAGACCGGGAACAGCAATCCCAGAGCACCGCAGTTCCACACGCCAATGCCGCCAATACGGAACCCGAAGGGTGACAGAGAAGGGAAGAAATGGTACACAAAGCACAAGGAGAACAAATACTTCCCTGAGGAGCACATTGCAAGGGAGCCATTGGCACAGGAGCTCCCGCATTGTGGCCGCTCAGATTGACACTGCCGGGCCGCGCTTCATCTTTGAAGAGCCCAAGGAGTGCACCGCACTCTGATTCGGGAGTTCTACGGCCTGGAACCCGACGCTCCGCAGTCACACCATCAAAATAAGGGGCCAGATTGTCACCCTTGAGCCTCATAACCTGAATGCCATATTGGGGGCGCAGAACACTGATGCCCATGTACTCCGGCAGCTGAATATCACGCCACCATATGATATCGACGCACATTGTGTCTCCGCCTCACGCGACTTGCGATAGGCTACCATCGACATTGCCCTACCACGATGAACAGGAAGCCAGGATCTGGCTGAAGATAGTCTGTTCCTGCTTGATTCCGGGGGTGCACATGACAGATATCACCTGAGATCGCGTATGCCTGGGTGGCGTTCCCGATGAAAGGGCCGGAGATGTTGGGGCGGTGATCATCCGCCATGAAGAGAGCCCGCTGCATCAAGGGCACAGTACGGGCTTGGCGGTCTTCTCGACCACGTTCCCGAGGGGCCTGATGTGGAGGAAGAGGCCCCACTATATCCCGCAGATGGAGAGGCGTGCCGTACTCACAAAGACCAAGGCACCCGACACCACCACGGGCCGGCTTACACTCAGCCGAGCGACATGCTCGGGATGATCGCACATGGTCCGCATGTTCGGGGATGCAGTTGCTCCAGCTGCGCATAGGCGGAAGGCCGGCGACAGAGGATGAGTTGTGGCAGCTCGACCTAGGACTACCCTTTCGGCGAAAATGCCAGGGCTCTAGGTCGGGTGGGCCCAAAGCCTTTTGTGGGAGCTCCGTGGATGATGATGTCCCCATTGATATGATACACATCGCGAGGATTCCGATGTTGAGTCGGAGGAGGACGACGGAGATTCAGACATGGGCATGAGGCAGCGGCACCTGACGAAGAAGTGAATGCTTTGATTGATCAGGAGTTTCACCACCCACTTCTTGTGTTTTGTTGACTGTGCGAACACTCGGGACAAAGTTTGTTCGGTTTTAAGTGTGGGGTGGGGAGTAGTTAGGTGGTGCTGTTTTTGTCTTGATTTGTATGTATATGCATGTCCTGTTGTTGTGCTTGGAAAGACCCTGTGTTTTTTGTGTGTATGTTTCAGCATTAAAATATCTTTTGAAGCTGTTGTGTGCTGTGGAATGTTACTAGTGTGTAAATAGTTTTGCCGAAATCATCGATATTTTTAAAATTTTTCGTTAATTATTTTTATCGCTAGTTTCTCGGAGTTTGTTTTCGTTCTTTACCGGTGAAGAGTCCCATTGAACCGAAGTCGTAAATAGTGACCGTTCCCTATGATGGATGGATGACGACCGTCTAAAGGGAAATGCAGTCGGTAGGAGTAGCTTTTTATTTTCAATTTTGGTTTGTTTGGTTGTATCCCATGCATGTTGCTACTCTATGGCTACGAAATTATTGTTGCGTGTTGTACATGATGTTTAGAATGCAAAGGTGATTCGTATGAGCATGCAATTTTTGTACATATGTGAGATACTTAGCCACAGAATCTGATTCGGTGTGATTGAGGCTTAATTTTGAATTCTTGTAATTAGCTGATTAAAGAGTCTGTGAATATGCCTTGAGTTGAGCATGTGCAATGAGTGTATAACGAGGTCTCGTTTATTCCATGCTATTGCCTGTGAAGCGTCTAGAACTTTGCTACTTGTATACGAAACGAAATGAATGAAGTGTAGTGTAGGGAAAGGATGTAGGCATTTCTTTGTTTAGCCTAAAGTTTTTCTTCTTTTTTTTCTATACTCACCTTGAATGTCAAATCCTAGTTAGCCCATTGGCCTTTAGCCTATTTTTTTCTTTTGTCGAAAAGGTAAACCAAGCTTAACCGTTTCTTTCTTCATTGTCCGTAAATCTAATCCGAAGCTCTAAGCGCTCAAGAAAAAATTTCCCACAGTGTAAAAGGAGGAAATGGTGAAAAGAAAATAAAGAGCAGGAAAAGCAAAGTGATGAAAGTAAAGACAAAAGAGTCAAAGGTGCACTTACCAGATTTAAAGAAAATAAAGTGCATAACTAATCTTTGTTGTTTAGTCTGGTGTGCTGTGTGCTTAAAGAAGTGGGGGGACAAAAAATTAAGAAAGACTTCAATATTTGGAGGAGGAAGGAAGAACTTATGCCCAGAATGTGATGGGATGTATTGAAAAAGCGCTTAAGGATGCTAGTTGCTAGTATTGGTTAGCCCAGTATATACTAGTTCCGTAGCTTACATTACAACCCGTTAAGTCCTACGTGATCTTACATCACGCGTCCCTATATTAGTGGAGTACTACATTAGAGGCAAGCTTATGGTTCATGACACGATGCATGTGAGTTCTTTTGGGAGAGAGAGAGTAAAATTGTGTGTACATGCCCCTGCATGAAATGTTTCAGAGTTATGTGAGTAAAAGAGGGGGAAATTCTCTTGTGATGTGAGGGCACATGCTTGACGAATGAATGAATTCGTGTCGGATATCTTGGTCAGCTAATTTGCATGAGTTTGCCGATATCGAGAGTCGATTCTTGAAGTCTAGGAGGTCTTGATATGTTTAATG
>JACEIK010009952.1:35814-46672 GCA_018107945.1 Datura stramonium | reverse complement strand
AAATCTTGAGCCTTACGATATATTTATGATTTCAGTATTTATGATCATGATGTCCCCACTCCTATAACTTTTATGTTTTCAAGTATTGTTTTGCATACCTTGCATGAAATGTACTGACCTGCATATTTTCTATGCTGTATCATTTTATGATACAGGCTCCGATTCACAAGTCCAGCATCGCTCCTAGCTTGCTCTCAGATCTGCTCTCAGTTCTCAGTGGCGAGTCCTCATGGTTTGAGGGCTTCATGTTCGGATCTTGTTGTCTTTGAGTTTTCAGTATGTTGGGGTTAGTTGGGGTCTTGTCCCTTCAACCCGTCTATTATGATTAGAGGCTTTCAAACCTACTTGTAGTAATTAACTGTGTATGCTTGGATCATGTTTTGTTGTTTCTTATATTTCATGTCATGGTTTCATTTAGTTTATGATTATTATGCTAAGTATTCTGCCTTATGTGAATGGTTTAGTTATTTTCTTACTCCATGGGTTTACTTCGGGTCCTTCGGGGTTCCTTGTCCCGTGTCTACAATCAGGATGTACTCTCGGATCGTGAAAAATTTGGTATCAGAGCAATAGGTTTAGATGTGTCCTAGGGAGTCTGAAAGCCACGTTAGGTAGAATCTTTTTCATTGGTGTGAAGCGTTCCACACTTATGATGAAGAGGCTACTAAATGTTTTAGGAAATATCCCCTTTTTCATGATTTATGTCGTGCGGTGAAAACCTCTCCATCCTTCTAACTCGTGCTATTCGCGATTGAAGAAAAAAATTATGGCTCCTAGAAGGACGGATGGAGAAACAGAAATGATGAAGGCCACAAGGGTGTCCATGATAATGGGCGTCAGCAAGTCCCACCTGTTCAGGAGCCCCAGACACTAGAGTCAGTTGCCCACGCCAAGTTTCAGGCGGCTATTCAAATGTTGGCGCAGGCCTTGACCGCTCAGGTCAACCAGCAGGCTGTTGCGCATGTTCCAAAGAACGGCAATGCAGCGGCAGCCCGGATCAGGGACTTTCTAAGGGTGAACCCTCCCAAGTTCACAGGGGCGAAGGTGGACGAGGATCCACACGAGTTCATTGAAGGGATCTTGAAGGTCACTCAGGTTATGGGAGTGACAAATAAGGAGTGTGTTGATTTGGCCTCTTATCATCTTAAGGAGGTTGCCTACATTTGGTTCAAGCAATGGAAGGACAGCCGGGCAGCGGAAGCAGGCCTTATCAGCTGGGACGAGTTCCACATGGCCTTTCTCGACAGGTTCTTCCCTCGGGAGACGAGGGAATTGAAGGCAACTGAGTTTGTTAATCTCAAACAGGGAAAGATGACGGTTTTAGAATATTCACTTGAGTTCACTCGCCTGTCAAAGTATGCCCCTTAGTTATTGATGGACCAGAGGGCACGGGTGAGCAGATTCGTGCAGGGAGTAGCCGAGTATCTGGAAAAGGACTGCAGAACATCCATGCTTCATCAGGATATGGACTACCCACGGATAGTACTTTATGCCCAGTAGATGGAGGCAACTCATAGGAGGCAGAGAGAGGCCAATAGGGCCAGAACTGATAGCTACAGGTCCTCCCAGTCGAAGCCAAGAGGTGGGCCTCACCAGCACTCCCCACACAGGTCTATCACACTAGCACCATCTTCGGCCAGTACCCCATCCAGGCCATGAGACGAGAAGGGGAGCAGGGCCTCACGTCCAAGGGGTCAAAATAGCATGTGCACAGAGCTCACATTCCTATATTGTGCTAGTTGTGGCAAGAACCACCCAGGAAAGTGTTTGGTGGGCTCAAATGCTTGTTTCGGGTGTGGCAAACCCGGACACAGGCTCAGGAATTACCCTCAACCAGGTCAAGGGGTGGTGGAGCTCGCACTCCAGTAGCTAGTTCAGCAGCCCCAGTGGCAGGTCCTACTCAGCAGGTTACTTCGACTGGCCCAGCTGGTGGCCGGTGCTAGAACTAGTTTTATGAACTTGTCTCTCGACAGGAGCAGGAGACTTCTCTCGATGTGGTCACGGGTATGTTGCGAGTCTTTCATATTGATGTTTATGCTTTGCTAGATCTGGGAGCTACACTGTCTTTTGTGATACCTTACGTTGTTAGTAACTTTGGGGTCAGTCCTTAAATTTTGTCAGAACCATTTTCTGTGTCTACTCCGATTGGGGATTTAGTCGTAGCGAGGCGGGTATATAGAGATTTCCCCATTGCTGTATCGCATAAGGTTACTTCCGCAGACTTGGTAGAATTGGATATGACTGATTTTGACATTATTTTAGGCATGGATTGGTTGTTTGCATGTTATGCTTCTGTTAACTATAGAACCCGAGCGGTGGAGTTTCGATTTTCGGGTGAACCAATTTAGAATGGAAGGGTAGCTCAGTGGTCCCTGTAGGTCGCTTTATCTCCTATATAAAGGCCAGGAAAATGATTTCCAAGGGTTGTATTTACCATTTGGTTAGGGTTAAGGATGTCATATTCGAGACCCCGACCATTCAGTCAGTCCCTGTGGTATGTGAATATCCCGAGGTATTTCCAGATGAACTACCAGGTGCTCCTCCTGAAAGGGAGATTGATTTTGAGATTGATCTTTTACCTGACATACAACCCATATCAATTCCTCCTTACCGAATGGCCCCAGCTGAGCTAAAAGAGTTAAATGAGTAGTTGAAGGATTTTCTGGATAAGGGTTTCATTAGACCGAGTAAATCCCCATGGGGTGCCCCAGTGTTGTTCGTCCGAAAGAAAGATGGTTCTCTCCGGATGTGTATTGACTATAGGCAGTTGAAAAAGGTCACTGTCAAGAATAGGTACCCTTTACCCATGATTGATGACCTATTTGATCAGCTTCAGGGTGCCAAATATTTCTCCAAGATAGACCATAGGTCCGGGTATCACCAGCTCAAGGTTCGGGAGAGCGATATCCTGAAAACTGCTTTCAAGACCCGATATGGTCATTATGAATTCGTTGTTGTGTCTTTTGGACTAACCAATGCCCCTGCAGCTTTTTTGGATATGATGAACAGGGTATTCAAGACATATTTGGACATGTTCGTGATAGTGTTCATTAACGACATATTAATATACTCCAGGAGCAAGGAGGAGCATGCCGTACACTTGAAGGTAGCACTCCAGACCCTCAAGGATAACCAGCTATATGCCAAGTTCAGCAAATCTGAGTTCTGGCTGAATTTCGTTGCATTCTTGGGACATGTAGTGTCAAGTGAAGGTATAAGGGTGGACTCCTAGAAAATAGAGACGGTAAAGAACTGGCCCAGACAGGTAAACCCTTCGGAGATCAGGAGCTTTTTAGGCTTAGCGGGTTACTATCGGAGGTTTGTACAAGGTTTTTCATCCCTTGCAGCCCCATTGACCAGATTGACTCAGAAAAAGGTGAATTTCCAATGGTCGGAGGCTTGCGAGAAGAGCTTCCAGGAATTGAAGGCCAGACTCACTTCAACACCGGTGTTGACCTTACCAGAGGGCTCCGATGGTTTTGTTGTATACTGTGATGCTTCGAGGGTCGGACTGGGATGTGTATTGATGCAGCACAGGAAGGTCGTAACATATGCTTCCAGATAGCTGAAAATTCATGAGAAGAATACCCGACCCATGATCTTGAGTTGGCCGTGGTGGTGTTTGATTTGAAGATGTGGCGATACTACTTGTATGGGGTTCATGTAGATGTATTCACTGACCACAAAATCTTACAATGCGTGTTCATGCAGAAGGATCTTAGTCTTCGGCAATGAAGGTGGTTGGAGCTACTTAAGGACTATGACATGAGTGTCCTTTACCACCTGAGTAAGGCCAACGTGGTAGAGGATTTCCTTAGTAGTCTCTCTATGGAGAGTGTGTCGCATGTGAGTGAAGATAAGAGGGAGCTGGTGAAGGAGGTGCATCGGGTTACACGGTTGGGAGTTAGATTAGTTGGTTCGACCAATGGTGGGCTAGTAGTCCAGAATAGGTCAGAGTCGTCCGGTAGTGGAGGTGAAGGCTAAACAAGATGAAGATCCAAAATTGGTAAAGCTGAAAGAAGCTGTTCAAAGTCAGAAGGTAGAAGTCTTCTCCGAAGGGGGAGATGGTGTGCTTCGGTACCAGGGTCGCTTATGTGTTCTGAGCATGAGGGATTTGAGGAGTTGGATGTTGCATTAGGATCATGGATCCAAATATTCTATCCATCCAGGTGCCACCAAAATATATCATGCCTTGTGGGAAATCTACTGGTGGAATGGCATGAAGAGGGATATTGCAGAATTCGTAGCCAAGTGCCTGAATTTCCAACAAGTGAAAGTCGAGCATCAGAGACCGGGGGGTGTAATCCAAGATATCAGAATTCCTACTTGGAAGTGGGAAGAAATCAATATGGACTTTGTAACCGGTTTACCCCATACTCGTAAGCAGTATGACTCCATTTGGGTTGTGCTCGACAAGTTGACCAAGGCTGCTCATTTCTTACCGGTCAAAACCACCGATTCAGCAGAAGATTATGCTAAGTTATACATCCGAGAGCTGGTTAGATTGCATGGAGTGCCCTTGTCCATTATATCAGATAGAGGCTCCCAGTTCACCTCTCAATTCTGGAGATCTTTTCAAAAGGGACTTGGTACCCAGGTCAAGATCAGCACGGCATTTCATTCGCAAATAGATGGTCAGGTGGAGTGGACTATCCAGACTCTTGGGGACATGTTGAGAGCTTGTGTTATTGACTTCAAGGGTAGTTGGGATGAGCATTTACCTCTTATTGAGTTCACCTACAATAACAACTATCACTCGAGCATTCAAATGGCTCCGTTCGAGGCTCTCTACGAGCGAAGGTGTAGATCGCCCATTGGTTGGTTTGAAGTTGGTGAGGCTTCATTAGTGGGTCCAGATTCAGTTCATGAGGCTATGGAGAAAGTTCAGTTAATAAGAGGAAGGCTGAAAACAGCTCAAAGTCGCCAAAAGTCTTATGCGAATGTGAGGAGAAGAGAGCTTGAGTTCGAGATCGATGATTGGGTGTTTCTAAAGGTTTCTCCCATGAAGGGAGTAATGAGATTTGGAAAGAAAGGGAAACTCAAACCCGCTATATTGGCCCCCTATCGGATTGTGAGACGAGTGGGTAAAGTAGCCTTTAGTTAGAGTTACCTTTAGAGTTAGCTTCAATTCATCCCATATTCCACGTTTCGCTCTTGAAAAAGTTCTTGGGAGATCCATCTCTAGTGGTTCCGATGGAAAGTGTAGGTGTGAAGGATAGCCTCAGTTATGAGAAAGTTCCCATTGCAATCTTGGATCATCAGGTTCGAAGACTGAGGAACAAGGAAGTAGCTTCAGTAAAGGTGTTATGGAGAAATCAGCATGTCGAGGGAGCTACGTGGGAAGCTGAAGCAGATATGATAACTAAATACCCTCATTTGTTCCCCACCGGCTCAGTTTCAGTTTAAGGTATAACATTTTGCCCTAAACCTCTATTCAGTTTTCATGTTCCGTTCATGCATGCAACTTTGTTTTATGATATAATATATGTATGTAATATATGAATTCAGTCCAGCTATGTAATTCTTTTCGGGGGTATTCATTCTCGCTAGTTTTTGGCAAAAATGATCAGTGTTTGCATATGGTGGTTGTTTGATTATGAATTTTCTGCATGTTTCTAACATTCGAGGATGAATGTTCCCAAGGGGGAGATATTGTTATACCCCGGGAACCCAAGGATCAGACCCGGGAGTCAAATGGGAAAAAATCTGGAAAATATTGCAGCAGTGCAGAATGAGTCGTTAGATGACTCCTGAGGAGACCCCATGAGTCTTCAGGTGGCTCTTGGAAAGGTTGGACTGAGCTGAGGATTTGAAGTCCCCAATGGAGTGGGAACGACTCGTGGTCAGCCACCACGATTCGTCTGGTCTCCCATGGGGTGAGGTTAAGGGTTACCTGGGAGGTTTGACCAGTGTACCTAACGGATGGGACCCCACTAGTTATGGTCTGTCCTAATGACTCGTGAGGTGAGTCGTGAGCAAGCCCATGGAATTCTAGTGGAGATGAGGCAGTGTACTTGACGAAAGGGCGTAACGAGTCATGGTTACTGGGGACGAATTGTTAGGTCCCCCGCTACGATCCCGGTTGACCTGGTATCCAGTGTACTTGACGGGTGACGCGATGAGTCGTTGCCCATCTTGATGAGTCGTCAGATCACCTGTGGTTGCAGATGCGCTTAGTAGGCTCTCTATGGAGAGTGTGTCCCACGTGGATGAGGGAAAGAAGGAGTTGGTGAAGGATATCCACTGACATGCAAGACCGGGGGTTAGATTGGTCGACTCGATCGATGGCTGCGTTGTGGTGCAGAATGGGGCAGAGTCTTCCTTGGTGGTGGATGTCAAGTCTAAGCAAGATAGGATCCAATTTTGAGGAAGTTCCGAAGGAGGCGGTGCGGAGTTAGAAAGTGGAGGTTTTCTCCCAAGGGGGAGATGGTGTTCTATGATACCAGGGTTGACTATGTGTTCTGCACGTTGATAATTTGAGGGTTTGGATATTGCATGAGGCACGTGGAACCAGATACTCTATCCATCCAGGATCCATGAAGATGTATCGGGACTTGCGAGAAATATATTGGTGGGATGGTATGACGAGGGATATTGAGAGTTCGTAGCCAAATGTCCAAACTGTCAACAAGTGAAGGTCGAGCATCAAACGCCGGGAGGTGTACTTCAGGATATTCGCATTCCCACTTGGAAATGGGAGGAGATAAATATGGATTTCGTTACAAGCCTACCTCGCACTCGTCGACACTATGACTCCATTTGGGTGGTGGTAGACAGGTTAACTAAGACTGCACACTTCTTACCGGTCAAAACCACGGATTCAACGGATGATTATGCTAAGTTGTATATTCGGGAGTTTGTTCGACTTCATGGAGTGCCCTTGTCTATTATTTCAGACAGAGGTTCTCAGTTTACCTCCTAATTTTGGCGGTCTTTTCAAAAGGGGCTTGGGAATCAGGTTAAGCTCAGCACCGCATTCCATCAGCAAACGGATGGCCAGGCGGAACGAACAATCCAGACTCTTGAGGACATGTTAAGGGCATGTGTCATGAATTTTAAAGGTAGTTGGGATGATCATTTGCCCTTAATCGAGTTTTCTTATAATAACAGCTATCACTCCAGTATCCAAATGGCACCGTTAGAGGCTCTTTATGGGTGAAGGTGTAGATCTCCCATCAGATGGTTTGAGGTTGGGGAGGCAGCTATGATGGGGCCAGATTTAGTTCACGAGGCGATGGTGAAGGTTCAATTGATAAGGGACTGGTTGAAAACCTCTCAGAGTCATCAAAAATCATATGCCGATGTGAGGAGAGTAGATTTGGTGTTTTAGGTGGACGATTGGGTATTTCTAAAGGTATCTCCCATGAAGGGAATCATACGGTTTAGGAAGAAGTGGAAACTCAGTCCTCGATATGTGGGTCCTTACCGGGTTATAAGGAGAGTTGGTAAGGTGGCGTATGAATTGGACTTGCCTTCGGAGTTATCTTCAGTTCATCCCGTCTTTCATGTGTCGCTTCTGAAGAAGTGTTTTGGTGATCCAGCTTTATTAGTCCCGGTAGACAGTGTTGCTGTAAAGGATAGCCTCAGCTATGAAGAAATTTCGGTGAAAATATTAAATTGTCAAGTCTGTAAGCAAAGGAACAAAGAAGTAGCTTCAGTTAAAGTGTTGTGGAGAAATCAACATGTTGAGGGAGCCACGTGGGAAGCCGAAGCGGATTTGATGGCTAGATACCCACATTTATTCTCTACCGACTCAGTTCCGACTTGAGGTACCAGTTTTTTCCCTATGACTCTATCTAGTTTTTATGTTCAGTTCATGTGTACAAGTTTCTTTTATGTGTATGAATGTGTATGTGAAGTATGAGATCAGTTCAGCTATGTGGTTTTATTCGGAGGTGGTCATTCCTTGAAAAATTCGGTTAAAATGATCAGTATATGGCTATGATAAATTATATGTTTCTGTTTGCTTCTTGTTTCCTACATTCAAGGACAAATATTTCTAAGGGGGAGATATTGTAATACCTCGGGAAGGCCTAAGAATAGACTCGAGAGTTGAATCTTAAAAGTGTAGAAAACTGGCAAAAAATATCACAGGACGGGCGACTCAACGACTCGTGGTTGGATATCACGAGTCGTCGGAAGCAGTCGTGGTATGGGGGTTCAGGGAAGCAGTGGTGACAATGGACGGTGTAACGACTCATTGTTCCTGATGGTGTAACGACTCATTGTCAAGAACAACGAGTCGTTGTTAGCGGTCGTAGGAAGGGCTGAACTTAGGCTAATGGGGGAAACAACGGGGCATCCCACTATTCATGGTGAGAAGTGACGTCCCATTGTTTCTAGTCGTTACTTGTGGGTTCAGAATTTTAGTGCATACAACGGATTGAGACCACGACTCGTTGGAAGCCCCCATGATTCGTGGTGAGGCTCTTGGTAAGGGAAGTTCAGATTGGTCAAGGAGTTGACGATAGTCGATCCAACAACCCATTGATTGAAGCAACGACTCATCCTGACGAGTCGTGGGAAGAACCTGAGGCTTGTCGTGAGGAAGTGGACCCAACGATTCGATACCACGAGTCGTGGTATCGTGAATGACCCGTTGGATCGGTCATTGGTCCATCCGGAGCAGTTCTCAAGGAAATTTCATTAAGGGCAATTTCGACTTTCCCATGCTTTGAGACCCTAAACTACGTTGTTTTGTATTTTTCTGAGTGTGATAAGATGGGTTAAGTCCCTAATGCATACCCATTCCCATGCAAGAGCTTTTAGAGGGGTTTTAGTGAGATTCAAGGTCTTCTTCTCCAAAATTTCATCAATTTCTTTGTGGGTATTCAAGGAACATTGAAAACAGTCCATTTCCAGGTATGTAGGGTTTAGAATGGGTGAATCCTTTCACACCCATGCCCAAATTTCAATTAAATCATGAATTCTCCTATTCAAGTTCTATGGGGTTTTACCCAAATGCATGAAAATGTGATTTCGATTTATGGATATGATTTAATTGAGTTTTAATTATTGAATTATGAATGATGGGAAGGTTTATATTATTTTCTTTAAAATCATGTTTCAAGCTTTTTAATCTAAAATTCCCATTGATGAGAGCTCATGAAAGTTATGATTTATGATGAATATTTAATATTTTGAGTTTATTGATGACGGAAAAGCATGATTTCAAGTTACCCATGTTTATGAGCATATTTTTGAAAGAATTGAGTATGTTAATGTATTGGGCAATGCCCACATGTTGAAGAATAATGTACGATTTATGAACGAATTATATGATTTATCGATTTATAATGTCGGACGATGAAATGGGCCTTTGATTCTTGGCTAATCATGTTTTAAAGGGGATCAATGATGATAAATATTATATTTTAGCCAATGAATCTTAATGCATGATGTTATTGATTTACGTATGAGCCTATATGCATGTTTTTTGGAGCCGTGTCTAGCACCGAACAGCTCGACGATCAAATGACTACGCCGGTGTCTCATAACCATGTGTCACTGTGGGTTTCTAATGATATATTGTGTTGATAACGATCTCCTCAAACGTGATATCACGCCCAATGCACGACCCTCGCCTGGCAAGCCAGGGTCGGCTCTGCCCACTTGAGCGAGATAGTTGGGGCATAATGAAAGGCTCTACCTTGATGGTGTTGGTTATGATGAGTCCTCCCATTGTTCTGCATGTCTTATACATTGTTACAGTTAGTTTATTGTCTCAAGTTATGTTTTGATAAAGTTTGTTTATGATTATGACGATGAATGATTTATGAATGATTTGAAAGTCTTGAGCCTTATGTTTACTTATGCAGTTTATGATACAAGCATGATGTCCTCCTCCTATGTTTATTTATGAGTTTATTTTACTTTTAACGTCCGTTTTACTTACCTTTCATAGTCGGTACATTTCACGTACTGACCACATACTTTCTATGCTATATCGTTTCATGATACAGGGTCCGAATCTCAGGCTCATCCTCATCCTTAGTCCATCTCAGCTCACCCTCTCAGATTTTTGGTGAGTCCTCATGTTCCGAGAACTATTTGACAAACTTTTATGTTATCTTGTGTTTTATTGTTCGGGTTAGTTGGGGATTTTGTCCCATCAACCCCTAGTATGTACTAGAGGCTTTCAGATAATATGTAGTACTCAACTTATGTGTATGTCTAGTATTTCCTGATGGTATTCTATGCTTATGTTTTTGTTACGTTTGATGTTTAGTATTCCGCTTATTTAAATGAGAATAGCTGTATGCATGTGCCATGGGTCGACTTGGGGTCTCTCGGGGTCCTTTGTCCCGTGTCTACGATCCGGGTATGCGTTCAGGTTGTGACACCACTCCAATACACACAAAACATATATATTTGTGTTTTCAAATAAATAGTATTATTACTTAAATAATTGACAAAAAAAGTTACTAATGACTTTAATATTTTTCTCAACACTTATGTGAATGTAAGAAAATTAGATATGAGGTTACAACGTGTTTTTCTTCGACAAGTATTTATACTAATAATTAGAAAATATGACTAGTAAAATTGTCACGCCCCGCCTTGGGAAGCATGACTGACACCTGGTGCCCTACTAGGACCTGGACTGCTGAAAACTACTGAGCCTAAGCACTTCTGGTGCCAGGCTGACTTTATTTCTGGATTTATGAAAACAACGGGCTATATAACGGCTGTAAATACAGCCTCCGGCCGACTAGGCCTATAGCCACCTGTAGAAATATAACAGCTAACCAGAACAATTAAGCATAAGGGAACCTATGCGGGCCGACAAGGCCACCATGCTGACTAGTTATCACTGAAAAGTATAATCAAGTGCTGAACTGATCTGTGACCGACAAGG
>JACEIK010009952.1:9341-33313 GCA_018107945.1 Datura stramonium | reverse complement strand
CTACTATTTAGGCAGAATACCCTCACCCATTCTTACTAAGAAACTGAAAGAAGCCTCAAAAACAGAAGAAAGAGATGTAGAAATAGAAACTGCTTCCGAACTGAAGGGGACTAAACAGGAACAAGAGGGATCCACTGAAGAAGATCCTTATCCTTCCCTTTTTTCGGAAGAAGGGTGGGATCCGGAAAGAATCGATGAAACGGAAGAAATCCGAGTGAATGGAAAGGACAAAATAAAGGATAAATTCCACTCTCACCTTACAGAGACAGGCTATAACAATATTAATACTAGTAATAGTCCAATTTATGATTATGAGGATTCTTATCTGAATAGGAATCCAGAAAATTTAAAATTGCAACTTTGCTTGAGAAAACAAATGAAAATAAAAATTCGGTTAAAATTGAAAAAGAATAAGTAATAAACTAATAAAAAGACGGAAACATAAGTCAAATACAGAAAAAGATAGAGAAGAGATGCGCCCGCTATATTTAATACCTTCTCCTACAATGAAACTAATAACCCCAACCCGTTAGTCATCCCATCAATTACTCGTCGATCAAAAAAATGAGTAAATTCAGCTATCCTCTTATCCCACCAACTAAGAATCTTATATAAGATCTATAAGCCCGATTATGACCAATCATATATGCCATTTATAATTTTGTCCCACAGAATTCTCTTAGGACCCTTTTAACAAAAGAATTAATTAACTCAAAATTTTGAAAGAAGAATAAACGGGTTTATATAAAAGGATGCTATAAATATTCCGAAATAAGCTATACTGACTGAAGAACTGCATCCTTTAAAAACTATTTCAATCCATCGAATTATTCGACTTTTGTTCAAAAGATTTATAGATGGAGCTAACCATTTCGATAATATATCCAAATTCACTCCTCTTGGTTGAAAGGAATTCCTATAGATCCAACAAACAAAGTAAAGAGTCCTAATACCAAGGAATAGCATAGTATTGTCCGATTCATAAGGATAGGAATAAGCCGCTTTATGCTCAAAATGAGCAAGAATCATAAAAGGTCGTGTCATCTTTCTTCCATTTTTATCAATTGGATATTTGGTTTTGGCACATACGTACTTTCATTATTATTCATTGTTAATAAACAAGAGTTTCTCTTAACTCCGTTTTTGCCCACCAGAGATATTGAATAGAAGGGTTTTGTGTTTTCCACCATAATTTTGAAAATGAACGTTTAAATGCCCTTCAAAGTAAGTAAATAGATCCGAAACATATAAAATGCAGTTAATCCGCCGTGGCCCAAGCTATTATTGCGAAAATTGGCGAGCTGGCAACTATCATTAAAATTTCATCCTTGGACCAAAAAACAAGCAAGAGGTGGGGGAATACCACAAAGTGTACCTAATAAAAACGTGCTCTTGGTAATTGGGACATGTTTTCTTAACCTCCCATAAGACCATATTCTGGTTTTTAGCTGGAGAATATCCAACAATAGTTTCCATTGAATGAATAATGGATCGGATCCGTAATAATGCTTTGGAATAAGCATGAGTAATCAAATGAAATAAAGCGCTTCGATAAGACCCCATACCTAGAGCTAACATCATATAATTGAGACATTGTGGAGATAGTGCAGCTCTCTTAATGTCTTTTAGAGAGCAAGCGCTAAAGTAACTCCTAATAATACTGTGTTCCTATAACCGAGATCAAATACATTATGTAAGGTATAACTCTGAAAAGGAAAGAAGCCGGGCTACAAGAAAAATTCCCGCCGCTACCATAGTAGCAGCATGTATAAGAGCCGAAATAGGAGTAGGTCCCTCCCTGGCATCAGGTAACCATACATGAAGGAAATTGGGCGGATTTAGCAACTGCCGGCAAATAAGAGAACAGCGCACAAGTAACAAATAAAAAATTGACCTCATTATTATAAATCAAGTTATTGAATATTTCAAATAAATTCCTAAATTCGAAAGTTCCCGTTATCCAATAAAATCCTAAAATTCTAATACTAAACCAAAATCCCCTACACGAGTAGTTACAAACGCTTTTTGACAAGCATTTGCCTCAACAGGTCGTGTAAACCAAATCTATTAATAGATAGGAACACAACCCAACCAATTCCCAAAAAATATAAATTTGTATCAAATTCGAACTATTGTAATCCCAACATGGAAGTACTGAAAAAACTCATATAAACAAAAAATCTCAAATAGACTTGATCATGAGCCATATAATTATCACATAGAATAAGAACCATAATTCCAACAGTAGTGATTAATATTGACATAATAAGTAAGTGGGTGTGTCAAGTATCCGAAGTCTAAAGAAAAATCATTATTGATGATCAAGACCATACATATTGATAAAAAGAACTGCTATTTATTTGCTGAATAGACAGGTAGATTGAAAAAATCATGATTATGCTTAACAATAAAACCTCTGAAAAGCCCACATACGGCGAAAACTTTTTTGCCGTTGGAAAAAGAATACGTCCCGCCCCTATTAACATAGGGACTGAGTGGAATGAAAGGTATGATCACGCATATTCATATGTCACATTCCCACTAAAAAGTTTTGAATTCTTAATTAATTGTTTCCGATTCACCGGATGTTGCACACTCTTTTGAAAGGAGTCAATAAAAAGTCAAAAATATGGACTCTTCAACTAATTTAAAACTTAAATCGAATTTTCTATTCTTACTTATTCTGAATCTTTGCTAAATACTTCAACAATTGAAATTAAGAAGTTACAATTAGTCTGGAAATCATATGAAGGGATTAATTACTAGTCTCCTTTGAAATAGGCCTATTTTTTTCTCCAAGTTTGACCAGTGAATCGAACGGGATTCAAGTTTTAATTTCCTAAGTAAAAATGCGGTTCTTAGCTTTTAAACCTTTTCAATTATTTTATTGGATGTACATGAAATGTGGAACCGTAAATAGAAATCAAATAGAAATCGAATTTTTTTTGGATTCTTTTATTTTATTTTGATTTTGATTAAGTTCAACTAATTTCATTTCGTCATTTACTCTAGAACAACCGATTAGCAAATTCTATAGGTATAGATTTTTTTGAATCAAAAGAATGTGAAATAACGATACCAGTCAATAGAGAACCTTTTCTTTTTTACGTTATGAATGTTTTTCTTGAATACAAAAACTTGAAAAAACACATGGCCTTCTTTTTTATTTCAGTATTATGCAATTTTCACATATCTTTCCTATATCGATAATGTTTTATTTTAGGAGGACTATTAGCTCGAAAATAAATAGTAGTAAGAATTCATTTGAATAATAGATGTCTTTCACATCGGATTATGGCAATGAGTAATTTTTTAATTTCTAAATGGCAGTTCCAAAAAAACGCACTTCGACATCAAAAAGCGTATTCGTAAAAATATTTGGAAAGGGAAGAGGATATTGGGAAGCATTAAAGGCTTTTTCGTTAGCGAAATCTCTTTCTACCGGGAATTCAAAAAGTTTTTTGTACGCCAAACAAAAATAAATAAGTAATAAAGGTTAGAATAATTTGAATCAACCTTGAATTAAAAAATTATTCCAATTAGATAATAATTGAATAATTTAACGTTTACCTTTCATATTTGATATTGATTTAAGCTCACCAATCAATACGTAATGGAACTCTATTCGCTTTTCTGATTGATATGAAAATAATAGAATTAGAAATCCTCTATTTACTATTTACTGAATAATAACTTTTTGTTGACAAAGAATAAAGATCATTTCTATTCCAAGGTAGGGAGTTACACAAAAAGGAGATCATTAACATTGTAATCTATCAATGCTACTAACCTATGGTGGCACGTAGGTATGAGACATCGGCATAGTCCTTTGAACGCCGGGCTGCTGGTGCTGAACCTTTTTGAACGCCGGGCTACTCGGTGCTAGACACTGCTCCCAAAAACATGCACATTAGGCTCGTACGTAAATCATAAACATCATTCATGAGATTCATGGCCAAGTAAATATTAACATCATTGATCCCCATTTACATACAATTTTATCCATGAATCAAGGGCCCGTAAATTATACAACGTCATAAATCGATCAATCATGAAATCCATATCATAAGTCATAAATCATTCTTGAACATGTGGACATTTCCCAATACTTTAACATGCTTGAAAATACTCAATTCACTTGAAAACATGATTGTAAATGTGGGTAACTTGAAAACATGATTTTCATCATTAATACATTGTCATACATGAACATTCACCATAAATCTCAACTTTCATCAACTTCTCATAAATGGCATTTGAATTTATAAAGCTTGAAACAAGATTTTAATGGAAAGCAACATAAAACCTGCCCATAATTCATAATTCAATAATAAAAACTCATTTAAATCATACCCATGTAGAGAATTAGGAATTTCATGCAATGGGTCAAAACCCCATAGAATCAACATAGAAAATTATATGATTTAAAGAGAGATTGGGCATGGGCGTGAACGGATTCACCCATTAATAACCCTACATACATGGGGAAGATAATATTTTATTTCCTTGAAATCCTAATGGAATATTGAAGGAAAACTTGAAGAGCTCTAACTTGATCACCTCCTAAACCCCTTGAATATGTACGCATGGATGTGAATGAGCCTAGGGTAGATTTTTCCCTCCTAAAACACTGCATTTCGAGCCTTAAATTATGTAGTTTAGGACCCTAGGACTTAGAATTGACGAAAATACTCTTAGTAAATTTCCTAAAAAAACAGCACTGGCAGTGACAACGACCGATCCAATGGGTCGTGCCTGGATTCCATGACTCGTGGTATCCATCCGTTGCATCCACTGCCCAAACTGAACTTCTCTGATTCGAACACCATTACTCGATAGGACGAGTCTTTACATTAGATGACGGTCCGTTGCTGCTCACAATAAGTAGTCCTATGACATGTTACTTCCTCTTAGGCTAAGGACCAGTCTCACCACGACTGCAAGTCACGACTTGTGACATCAGACCACAGGTCGTTCCATGACCCGTTACTCCCAACTTCAACTCTGCTGCATCTCACCATGGACACCTCCTATGGATCATTAGTGGAACTAATGACCCGTTACATGACTCGTTCTGTGATGATTTTCTAGATTTCTGCCAACTTCAATTTTTAAATCAAAAGTCTAGTCTTACGCACTTCCGGGATATTATTATAAGAAAGAGCTGGTTAGAGATGATCACAGGCTAGCTCATCTAGGAGTTCATTTGGTTGATTCGACGGAAGATAGAGTCACAGTTTAGAATGGCTCAAAGTCTTCCCTAGTGATGGATGTTAAATCAAGGTAGGATGATGATCCAATATTGCTTAAGCTGAAGGAGTGGTTCTCAAGAAAGAGGTGGAGGCATTCTCCAAAAGGGGAGATGGCGTGCTCTGTTATAAAGGTAGATTGTGTGTTCCAGATATGGATGATTTGAGGAAGTTGATATTAATAGAAGCCCACAATTCTTGATAATTTATTCACCCAGGTGTGACCAAGATGTACCGTGATCCCGAGGAAGTCTATTAATGGAATGGCATGAAGAAGGATATTGTGGAATTTAAGGCTAAGTGCTCAAATTTCCAATAGGTTAAGGTTGAGAACCAAATGTCGGGAGGTATGTCTCAGGATATCAATACTCCTACTTGAAAGTGGGAAGAGATAAATATGGACTTTATTATAGGTTAAACTCATACATACCACTAGCATTATTCGCTATGGGTAGTTGTGGACCGGATGACTAAGTTAGCATATTTTTTGCTAGTTAAGACTACTGATTCAACCAAGGATTATGCTAGACTTTACATTCGGGTGTTGGTCAGGCTAGATGGAGTTCCTTTGTCCATTAATTTTGATAGGGGCACTCAGTTCCTCTCACATTTTTGAAATTCATTTCAGAAAGGGCTTGGTGCTCAGTTTAATCTTAGCACAACTTTTTAACCGAAGACAAATGGTTAGGCTGAGCAAACCATCTAGGCTCTAGAGAACATGTTGAGAGCTTGCGTGATCAATTTTAAGGGTAATTGGGATGATCACCTATTTCTCATCAAGTTTTCTTACAACAACAGTTATCACTCTAGCATTCAAATGGCCTAATTTGAGGCACTTTACGATAGGAGGTACATGTGTCCTATAGAGTGGTTTGAGATTGGTGAGGCTACCTTGATAGGGCCTGATTTAGTTCATGAGGCCATGGAGAAAGTTCAGCTTATCAGACAAAGATTGAAAACATCTCAGAGCCATTAGAAATCATATGCAGATGTAAGGAGAAGAGAACTTGAGTTTGCTGTTGATAACTGGTCTACTTGAAAATTTCACCTATGAAGGGGGTGATGAGGTTTGGGAAGAAAGGAAAGTTTAGTCCCCGATATGTTGGTCCTTACAGGATTCTGAGGCTCATTGGCAAAGTGGCCTGTGAGCTAGACTTGCCTGCAAAATTAGAATCGGTGCATCTAGTCTTTCATGTGTCTCTGTTGAAGAAGTGCATTAGTGATCCGACCTCAGTTGTTCCTTTGGAAAGTGTAGGAGTGAAAGATAGTCTCTCTTAGAAGAGGTCCAAGTTGAGATTCTTGATCATAAGGTTCACAAGTTGAGGAACAAAGAGGTCACTTCAGTGAAATTTCTTTGGAGAAACCAGCTTGCAGAGGGAGCTACTTAGGAAGCCAAAGGAGATATAATGGCCAAGTACCCTTACCTCTTCCCTTCCATCTCAGATCCAGCATGACATACTAGTTTCATCCTTAATACTCTATTTAGTTTCATATCAGTTTCATGTCTCATAGTTCCTCTCATGTTGTAGTATACATAGCTGTTTCATGAATTCAGTTTAGTACTTGTATCTTAGTTCGATCACTCCATCAGTATTCAGTCTATAGCTTTCAGTATTGAGATGCAACTCTTTCCCTATGTTTTCAGCTCTATTAGACTCCATTCAAGGATGAATGTTCCCAAAGGGGATATAATGTAACACCCAAAAGTCCCTAAGATTAGACCCCAGATATTGAGTAGAAACCAATAGAAAAATCTGCTATTTTCCTCAGAAAGGCTCATCATACGAGTCGTGGTTTGATACAACAACTCATTGTGTGAGTCGTGGTTAGCCTCAGCAATTTCAACTTTTGAACCAAGATACCCTAACATGAGTCATGGTGAAAAGGTACGAACCATGGTCACGAGCCGTTGGTTCTGGACGGTCAAAGAGTTCTGTTGTAACGAGTCACAGGATAACTCATTGGACCAAGTAACGAGTTGTAGTAACGACTTATTGGATGAGATTTAGAGAATGTGCCACATGAACGCAGTAACCATGAGAGGATGTAAAGATACGGAGTATCCAGTGATGGGTCATGGTAAGGGTCTATTGTATGAAGATAAGAGAAGTGAAAATCAGTCCATCCTATAACGACTGGTCACCACGAGTCATGGTGACAACCAATGACTCGTGGTGTGGGTCATGGTCACTGGGTGGGAAGTTTTTTATATAGGATTCTAGGGGTATTTTCGTAACTCTCCACTCTTTTAATTTCTAAACTACGCCATATTGGGGTATTTTGGAAGGGGAATTAAAGGGATTAGTCGACCATCCCCCTCTCATTCTCTCTTAGACTCTCAAAATAGATTGTAGAAGTTTCAATAATTCTCTCAAGCCAAGTTAGGGTTCCTCCTCAAAGCTCTAAGAACTCAATCTCTAGAAAAAGAATCTTCTTCTCCGGGTATGTCACAACTTGAGCATGGGCCTTAGACCGCGACACGGGACCTAGAACCACGAATGACTCAAAACTAACCCATGGCACATACATAGCATGATTAAGAGCATAAACTAAGTGAAAGTAAATCATAAAATATAAAATATAAAATGAGAGGAAGTCTAGAATCTGATACAACATAAACGGAAATGCAGGTCACCATCACTGAAAATCTACACATAACCGTCTGAGAAGCCTCTAGTCATAAGATGAACTGTTGGGGCAAGCCCCCAACTAGCTTAACTAAGTGTTAAACTAAAAGACATGAAAAATAAAATATAAGACTAGCTAGTGTCCTTGAATGTTGAGGACTTATCCAAACTGGGGATGGAATGGACTGAAGAAGGAACAAAGCTAACGTCGGGGTTGAGACTGATCACCCGAACCTATATCATGAGATGATATAGCATAAAAGTATGTGGTAAGTACTTTAAATATACTAAGTATGTAGGATAAGTAAAACATGATAGTAAAATGAGATTCTAAAATCATGAGCATAGAACAAGCTAAAACATGAGTTTCTCATCATAAGCTGAGTAACATGGCTCAAGTTTTTCAAAACTGAGTCATAAAGCTAGACATGGTTCATTTCATAAGTAAAACCTTATAAAACATATATTGAGACAAAATATCATGTCATAAAATCATAAGTCATGGACATGAACATGCAACGAAAATCATGGAACGGTGGGAGACTCTCATAACTGACAACAACATGAATGAGCACATGATGCCCAACTATCTCGCTCAAGTTGGCAGAGCCGTCCGAAGCCTTGCCAGGGCAGAGAATGATAAAGGCGTGATATCACTCGTGAGCCTCATCGTGCAAGGGGAACACTCTCTGGCGAGGCCCAAAACATGAATATTTACCTATGGTGGCACATAGTTCTGAGACCTAGGTGCGCTGAAACTCCGACCTACTCAGTGCTAGATACTACTCCCAAAATATGTATATTGTTCATAGACATAATAATGAAACATACTTGGTTTTTCATGGAATAGTTAGCAAACATGAAAATCATAGTTATACTTGACATACATGAACTATCCATGAAAACAATGCCGCTGATTCGGCCATAATACATAAGCTTGAGATTCGTGAAATTCTTGCATAATTGAGTAGTCATCATAACTTGAGAAACATAAGCTCATAAGAGATACTTGTATAAAACCTGCATTCATAATCATAAAACATGGATTGAATAAGAGAATTGAATTCATAGAAGATCATGAGAGTTTTTATCAAAATTGGGTCTAACCCTAGAAATTCATAAAATCATGATTGGAGAATTGAATTCATGAGATTGAGATGAAATTATGCATGAGGGTGGAATGAATCCCCTATTCATGACCCTATATACCTGGGCTTGATAAATCCTTAACTTTATTTGAAGAACCAAGAGAAATTGAGAAGAAGATGATGAAGAAACCTAGCCTTTCCTTGAGAGAGAAATCCAACCTATGGTGTTTTGAAGAGAGTGAGGGTTTTGGCTAAGCATAAACCCTTAATAATCCCTTTAGGAAGCTTAAAATGATGTCACTTAGTAGTTAAAAGAATAGGGTTTTAATTAAATAACCCTGGACTACTAAACATAAATTTCAACTGACAGAACCAATGACCCATACAATGGGTCGTTGGTATATACAAAGATCTGTGTGTTCCCTTCGTTGGTTCCTGCTTCTGCTTCGAATCATCCTCTGAACTTGCTACAATGACTAAAAAAAATGGTTGGTACAATCAAATAATGGGTCGTACAATCCACTCATCGGTTCTAGGTAGATTTTGACAAATTCCTGAAGTTCATCACCACGGGGTAACCAACGACTCATTGGTTCATAGGATGACCCATTATATTGGTCGTTCAATGGCCTGGTGCCGTTTTCCTGCTGGTTTCTGCTATAAGTCTCAAATATGATATTAGGGACTTTTGGGGTATTACATTATCTCCCCTTGGGAATATTCATCCTCGAATGAAGGATAACTAAACTGAATAGATAGGGAATGAGCTGCAATCCCAAAACTGAAAGGCTATAACTGAAAACTAATGGAGTGAATGATTCCGAACTAATATACATGAGTGAGCTGAATTCATGAAACATATATGCATGCTAATACATGAAAGGAACTGAGAGACATTAACTTGACATGAAACTAAATAGAGTAATAAGGAGGAAACTAATACCTTATGCTGGAACATATATGAGGGAAAAGGTGCAGGTATCTCGCCATCATACTTCTTCGTCTTCCCATGTAGCTCCCTTGACTATTTGATTCCTCCACAAAATTTCACTGAAGCTAGCTCCTTTTTCCTCAACTTTCGAACCTGACGATCAAGGATCTCAATTAGAACCTCCTTATAAGTAAGGCTATCTTTCACCCTAATTCTCTCCATCGGTACAACTAAGGTCAAATCACCAAGGCACTTCTTCAATAAAGACACATGGAAGACTAGATGCCCTAAAGATGACTCTGCTGGTAACTCTAACTCATAAGCCACATTGC
The DNA here is from genome assembly GCA_018107945.1 of Datura stramonium. Lineage (NCBI taxonomy): Eukaryota > Viridiplantae > Streptophyta > Magnoliopsida > Solanales > Solanaceae > Datura > Datura stramonium. The sequence continues at coordinate 23,086 of JACEIK010009952.1, read as the reverse complement.
CAACACATCTCAGAATCCTATAAGGACAAATATATCAGGGACTACGCTTTCCCTTCTTGCCAAAATTTATAACTCCCTTCATGGGCGAAACCTTCAGAAATACCCAATCATCAACCTCAAACTCAAGCTCTCTCCTCCTAACATCTGCATATGATTTCTGACAGTTCTGAGTTATTTTCAGCCTTTCCCTAATAAGCTAAACTTTCTCCATAGCATCATGAATTGAATTAGGTCCAATAAATGTAGCCTCACCTACCTCAAACCATCCAATAGGTGATCTACGCCTCCGCCCATAAAGTGCTTCAAACGAAGCCATCTGAATGCTATAATGGTAGTTGTTATTGTAGGCAAACCTAATGAGGGGAAAGTGATCGTCGAAAATACCTTTGAAATCAACCATGAAAGCTTTCAACATGTTCCTCAAGAGTATAAATGGTTTGATCGGCCTGGCCATCTATCTATGGGTGAAAAGTTGTACTACGCTTGACCTGAGTACCAAGACCCTTCTGAAACAATCTCCAAAATAGAGAAGTAAACACCATCGCTGCTAAGTCGAGATCATACATCGGATAATTCTTCTCATAAGTCTTAAGATATCTTGAGGAATAAGAAATGACCTCCCCATACTACATCAACACACACCCAAGGCCAATCCTGGAAGCATCATAATACACCACAGCCGTTAGTGCCCTCTGGCAGGGTCAATATTGGAGCTGAAATGAGTCAAGCCTTTAGCTCTTGAAAACTCTTCTTACAAGAGTCGAACCACTAAAATTTGAGCTTCTTCTGGTCAATTTACTCAATGGTGCAACAATGAACGAAAAACCCTCTCTACGAACCTCTGATAGTAGCCAGCTAAGCCCTAAAAGCGCCTAATGTTTGTAGGAGTGATAGGTCTAGGCCTCACTAGACACCACATGGCCAAGAAATGCAACTAACTACATCCCAAACCAAACTAGCTAAACATAGGAAACAACTGATGATCCTTAAGAGTCTGCAATATAATCCTCAAATGAGTGGCATGCTCCTCCTCACTCTAAGAGTATATGAGGATATCATCTATGAAGATGATGGTGAACATATAAAAATACTACTTGAACACCCTGTTTATCAAATCTATAAAGGTTGCAGGAGCATTCATTAGTCCAAATGACATAACTACAAACTCATAGTGACCATATCGAGTCCTGAAGGTCGCCTTAAGAATCCCTAACCCTGAGCTGGTGATAGCCGGATCTGAGGTCTATATTCAAAAAGCACTTAGCACCCTGAAGATGGTCGAATAAGTCATCAATCCTGGGGAGGAGATACTTATTCTTAATTGTGATTTTGTTCAACTGATGATAGTCGCTGCACATTCTGACATAATCATATTTCTTCCAAACAAAGAGGACTGAAGCACCTTACGAGGACTTACTAGGCTTGATGAAACAATTATCTAAGAGATCCTTCAACTGTTCCTTCAACTCCTTTATCTTGGCAGGAGCCATTTTGTAAGAGGTAATGGATATAGGCTGTGTATTAGGGGGAAGGTCGATACACCAAAGTCAATCTCCCGCTTGGGAGGGACTCCTGGTAGATCATTAATGAACGGTGAATTTACGTGTTTTTAGACGTTATTTGCCTATACTTTACTATGTTTTGTGAATAAAGTGTGTGTTTTCATGTGTTTTATGATATATTTGTGAAAAAGAGCTAACACATATGATTATATGCTTTCAGGTATAAAAGTGATGGATCTGGTCATAATTGTGTCTTGAAAGTGCAAGAATGGCAAAACAGGATTGACGAGATGAGCATATAGAAGTTGACAGTGCACAGGCATAGCTGTGCTATGGATTGCGTGCCGCACAACCATTTCGGTGCAACCAAAGGCACGCCGGACATACAATTTTGTGCTATGGGCAGTGCAAGGCACAATCAAGTTTGGACATCTAGAAAAGTCAAATCCCAATTCTACTAGGAACAAAAGAGGAAAAACCCAATTCAAATCTAAGAAGGAACAATGAAGGCTTACTATACTATTATAAATACCCTCTCATAACATATTTTTAGGTGTCAAAGTCCAAGTCCCATTACTGTGGGCTTCATCCAACACATAAGGAGAACTTGTATAATAGTAGTTGACTTGTTGGAAATTCATCAAGTTTTTGCGGAACCTTTAGCTTGGAGATTTTTTTGAACAAGTAAATATTTGTGTAAGTATTTCATTATGAATTCTTTTATATCTTTTATTTATTTTCTCATAAATATGAGCGACTAAATATCTTAGGCTAGGGTTGTGGGAATCAGAATGGATTAACAAATGTAGGCATAATAAAAGCGTAATTCTCAAATGGTAAATTAAGTGGATTGTTATTCTCTTCATTTTAAATAATGTTTTTTAGCGGTTGCAAATATTGAAACAAGCCCCTATCTTTAACTTGCCTGACCAAGGAGGTTAAAGTTAAGAAAGAGAGTAGCAATGAAAATTTGAGATTAATAATTCTCATCTAATTAACTTGAGCTCTAACCGAGGATAGTTGAAGTCCAAGACTTATTGCAAAGATATAATATACACACTTTTTAGACCGAAAGAAAGATGGGTAGAAAGCATCTATTGTCTATTGGTGTACTTAACAAATGCACTTTGAGACCGAAAGTAAATAAGTGTAGTCTTTATGTCGAGAAACATTAGATGTACTAAACATAAGTCTTACACAAAGTTCACCAGGATAGATCACTAGTAAAAGTCTACTAAGTTATGAAGTCATGGGGAATACAATCATAGTTTAGTCATAGTAATTTGATAAACAACTCAATAATTGTTAGCATTATTTTCTTTTTATTTTAATTGCAACCCCCACCCCCTCTTTGAAATATTCATTACAAGTTAGTTTGTTTACCGTTAACATATTATTTATGCCTATTCCCTGTGGAATCGACCCCAACCTTTGTTGGGCTACTATATTTGACAATGACCACTTTATATTTCAATTGCGAGGTGTAATTTGGGTGTGATCAAGTTTTGGCGTTGTTGCGGGGGAATATGGTGTTGAAATAGTTAATTGGTGTCTAAGCTTGACTTGTAATCTTTATTTTGTGATTTACATTTTTTTGGTAGTTGATTTTTATTCTTTCAGGTGTTAATAAATTGTCTTAGCTTCGTAAAGGAGGAGGAAACATTGAAAGGATCTTTAGCTGAAATATGCGTTGTGTCGTGATGTTAAATTAGGTGCTTCTTGGAAGGCAATCCAAGGGGTATCTTGATGAAGTTTGAGTAATCAAGATACCCACGTGCCGCGATGTTAAATCAGGTGCTGCTTGGAAGGCAACCCACGATAATTTAATTTTTGAATTTTCTTAGAGTTGATATGTTTGTTAAAGTGTGTAGGAGTTAATTCATAAACCACAATTTTTGAGCATGAATGTTGAAAATGGGGCGCAAAAAGGAAGGTCCACGAAGTGGAGGGCTTGTCCAGACGAAAATGAATAAAGCATTATGAATATGAAGAAATTTGGAGAAAAAATGATTTGAAAATAAAAAATAGTATAAGAAAATTAAGCAGGAAGCTCAATGGAAGAAAATCATTAAAATGTTAATATTTATATAAAGAAAATCTATCACGACCCGAGTCTACACCATGGACGCAACACGATACTTGGTGCCACAAGTGATCCCAAACTAATCCATGGCTTAACATCACACCGGTAAACTAAATTAAATAGAAGCATAAGCTGAGAAAAACATAACTAAATAACTTTCTCAAAATATCAAATGTCTGATAAGGTATTCAAAATTTATGAAACGACTACAAACATACTAAAATGACACTCTTTCTAAAAGCCATCTAAGAACTGACGAGTTGCTGGGACAAGCCCCCAGCTAACTCTAAAATCTAAAAGGAAGAAACTGAAATATAACTAAATTCCTATCCTCGAAAGACGAGGACTCACCAAAGATAATGCTACTGAAATCATCTGAAGGGAACTACTGACGATGCTGCGACTAAGAACCTGCATCTGTATCATAATATGATACAACATGGAAAATATGCATCAGTACTTTGAATGTACTGACTGAGAATCATAACTATATACTGAAAGCTGAATAACTAAGTTGGACTGAAAACTGTGACTATTCCGGACTGAGCGATATTGTACTATACTGCGGGAGAGACTATAACTGATATGTAACCACGTGAGCTAAACGTGGAGTCCGATGTATACCCCCATCGGAGAAGGCCCATTATACCTTGCTAGGGTATAGTAACTAAACTGGGTGATCACTGTTTGATGCCTATTCGGGCTAAAAACCTACGGTGGCAATGTAGTTCTAGGAACTTGGGTGGGCTGAACCCCCGCCCACTCGGTGCTAAGTCATACTCGCACTGGAAATTTCTAATTGTGACTACTAGGCTAATAGCTCTAACCTGATGTTCCAAGAAAAAAGTCAGGATTACTTATCAGGAAATAAGTAGAGAGTCTATAGGAACTGATAACTAAAATTAAGGGTTCTAAGACTGGCCAGAGCTTCTTTAGTTGAAAGCGTCGTAACCGTCTAAAAATACCCTTACAACTGATAGCTGAGACAATGGAGTTTTACCGAACTCCTCAAGAGACTGGGTATAGTCAAACTGATCAGCCAACATTTCTATAAGATACTGAAAAGGCTAAGTACTGACCGGGACTAAACAATCAATCATTCAACTTTTTGGATAATCTAACTATACTATATTGTTGATTAATAAAACTATTAGAATCAAGCAAGATATGTATCTGGACAATTATGCAAGACTCTTCATACTACATTTGTAGAATAGGGCTAAACACATTTTCATGGAAAGAGATATCAACATAAAATATAACTAACTACAACCTTCAAGACTCATGAAATTAAAACAAAAGAAAATTTGTATCCTAACTGACAGACAAGTCTAACTTTGATACAAAAAAGGCTAGTACTGATAAAGATTTTAGGAAGGTTTTGGGGAACAAGGGAAGAGCAATTCCCTTGTTGAAATCCCATATACCTAGAGTAGAGATTCCCCCCTAGAGATTTCTTGAGAAATATGAAGAGAATTGGAACTCTTGATCTTGCTCTACACCTCCTGTATGAGTTATTCTACGTACTAACTTTGAGAGAATAAGAGGAGTGAGGAGAGAACGTTGACTAAACTCCCTAAACTCTCTCGGTTATAACCCCCAAAATGACGTGGTTGTAGGAATTAAAATAACGAAAAGTTACAAAAATTCCCCTAGAATTTGGACTGTTAAAACATCACTACCAGTGACGACGAGTGACCTAACGAGTCGTTAGGTCACTAGACGACCCATGGTCCTTACTCATTGTCATCACTTGAAATTTCCACTTTCAACTCAGATTTTGACCACGACTCACTTCAAGTGTCGTGAGGTAACACCACACCTCGTGGATTCATCCGTGGTAACCCTATGACCACAGCTCGACACTAGCCTGCCACCCACTTCACGAGTCACAGGACGAGTCATCATGTGACTTGGTGCAACATTTTCCTACTTTTTCTCTATTTAAACTCTCGGTTCTGATCTTAGAATCTTTTAGGGTGTTACAATATCTCCCTCTTGGGAACATTTGTCCTTGAATGTAGGCTACATAAACTGAAAAACTTGGAAATGAGCTGAAATCCCAAACTGAAAACTATTAGCTGATTTCTGAAGGAGTGACTGACTCTAAACTGATATAGGTATGCTAGTTGAGTTGATGAAACTAGGGTGCATATTAAAACATGAATAGGTCTAGTGAGTACGGAACTAAATAGAGTACTAGGAAGGGATTTAATACCTCATGTTGAAGTTGAACTGCAAGAGAACAAATGAGGGTATTTAGTCATCATGTCTGCTTTTGGAAGGGAAAAATGAGGGTATTTAGTTGATTTAGAACCTTTACGGAAGCGACCTCCTCGTTTCTCAACTTGCGAACCTGATGTATTTAAACTTGAACTTCTTCATAAGAGAACCTGTCCTTTACACCAACACTCTCTAGAGGCACTATTGAGGTTGGGTCACCGATGCATTTCTTCAATAAGGACACATGGAAGACTAGGTGCACCGATGCTAACTTTGCAGGTATCATAGGCCACATTGCCAATGTCTCTCAAGATACTGTAAGGTCCCACATATCTTGGAATGATTTTTCCTTTCTTTCTAAAAGTCATCACCCCTTTCATAGGTGAAATCTTTAGATAAACCCAATCATCTACAACAAACTCTAGCTCTCTTCTCCTCACATCTCCATATGACTTTTGTCGGCTCTGGGCTGGTTTCAACCTTTCTCTGATAAGATTAACCTTTTGCATAACCTCATAAACTAATTTTTGTCCTATCATGGAAGCTTCACCAAATTCGAACCATCCTATTGGAGATCTACACCTCCTACTATACAATGCCTCAAACGGGGCCATCTGGATGCTGAAGTGGTAGCTATTGTTATATGAAAACTCAATGAGAGGTAGTTGATCATCCTAACTGTCCTTGAAATAAATCACACACCCCCTCAACATGTTTTCCAAGGTTTGAATAGCCCTCTTATCTTGTCCGTCTATTTGTGGGTGAAAAGTTGTGTTGAGCTTGACTTGGTTGCTAAGTCCCTTCTGAAATTATTTCCAGAAATGCAAGGTGAACTAAGTACCTCTATCTGAAATGATGGACAAGGGAACCCCGTGAAGTCTGACTAACTCCCGGATGTACAATCTAGCATAATCCTCAACTAAGTCTGTAGTCTTAACCGTCAAGAAATGTGCGGACTTAGTCATCCGGTCTACAACCACCCAAATTGAATCATGCTGCCGGCGAGTACGACGCAAACTTGTGATGAAGTCCATATTCACTTCCTCCCACTTCCAATTAGTAATATTGATATCCTGAGTCATACCCCTCGGTCTCTGATGTTCATCCTTGACCTATTGGTAGTTCATACACTTAGCTATAAATTCTGTAATGACCTTCTTCATGTCGTTCCACTAGTAGATATCCCGTAGGTCACGATATATCTTAGTGACACCCGGATGAAATGAATACCTGGAGCTGTGTGCTTCTACCAGTATTCACTATTTCAAGTTGTCTACATCTGAAACATACAATTTTCCCTGGTAAGGAAGCACATTGTCTCCCCCTTTAGAGATGACCTCCACCTCTTTTCTTAGAACTGCTCCTTTCAGTTTGAGTAGTATGGGATCTTCATCCTACTTTGACTTAACCTCTACCACTAGTGAGGATTCTGACCCACTCTGAATTACAACTTTGCCCTCAGCTAAATCAACTAACTTTACTCCCAATTGAGCTAACTTGTGGATATCATTTGCCAGTTTTTTTAGTCCTCTTCGATATGAGCAACACTTCCCATAGACTTCCTTCTTAAGGAAACAACCACCACATTGGACTTGCCCCTGTGGTATAGCACACTAATGCATAATCTTTCAATAATTCCAGTCACCTTCTCTGACGAAGGTTCAACTCCTTTTGACTGAACAAATATTGAAGGCTCTTGTGGTTAGTGAAAACATTCACGTGAACTCCATAGAGGTAATATCTCCATATCTTTAAAGCAAATACCATTTCCGCCAGTTCAAGATCATGAGTAAGATAGTTTTTCTTGTGAACCTGAGCTATCTGGATGCATAAGCTATCACCTTACCCCGCTACATCAGGATGCAACCGAGGCCAACTCAGGAAGCATCACAATAGACTATGAACCCATCTGTTTCGTCTAGCAAGGTCAAAACCGGAGCTGTAGTGAGTCAAGTCCTCAACTCTTGGAAGCTTTATCACAAGTGTTTGACCACTAAAACTTCACCTTTTTCTGAGTCAGTTTGGTGAAAGGGGATGCAATGGAAGAAAACCCTTCTACAAACCGTCGATATTAACTAGCTAAACCTAAGAAACTCCTGATATCTGATGAGGATGAGGGTCTAGGCCAATCTTTTAGTGCTGCTATCTTTTGAGGATCCATCTGAATACCCTCACCTGAGACCACATGATCGGGGAAAGCCACTGACTTCAACCAGAATTCACATTTATTAAATTTAGCGAACAACTGACGGTCTCTGGAGTCTACAAAACTATCCTCAGGTGGTTAGCATGATCCTCCTCATCCCTGGAGTATACCAAGATGTCATATATGAATACAATGACGAACATATCAAGGTACGACTTGAATACACTGTTCATCACATCAATAAATGTTGAGGAGCATTGGTTTAGCCCAAAAGACATAACCACGAATTTGCAGTGACCATACCAAGTTTCGAAAGATATTTTCGGCATGTCGCATTCCTTGGCCCTAACTTGGTGGTATCTTGATCTGAGGTCTATCTTGGATAAATAACTAGCTCCCTGAGGCTAATTGAACAAGTCATCAATCCTGTGCAGAGGATACCTGTTCTTAACGGTAACTTTGTTTAGTTGATGGTAGTCGATGCACATTCTAAGCGTACCATCTTTCTATCGCATGAATAGGACTAGAGCACCCTATAGAGAGATGTTGGGTCTGATGAAGCCCGTATCTAGAAGGTCTTGCAACTTTTTCTTCAACTCCTGAAGCTCAGCTGGAGCCATTCTATAAAGAAGAATAGATATGGGCTAGGTGTCTCAAAGAAGGTCTATGCCAAAGTCTATCTCCCATTCGAGAGGGACTCGGGGAAGATCTTCGGGAAAGATGTCAAGAAATTCGCTAACAACTGGAACTGACTGAATAGTCGGGGTCTCGGAACTAGAATCCCTGATCTAACCAAGTGATAGATGAAACCCTTTGAAATCATTTTCCTGGCCTTAAGGTAGGAAATAAACCAACCTTTAGGCGCTAAAACACTACCCTTCCATTCTAAGGCTGGCTCGTTAAGAAACTGAAACCTGACAACTCTAGTTCTGCAGTCAACTGAGGCATAATAGGAATGTAACCAATCCATGCCAAGAATGAGGTCGAAGTCGACCATGTTTAGTTCTACTAGATCAACAAGAATAACTTTAATCAACACTGAGACTGGGAAACTTTTATATACCCAGCTGGCTCTAACTGACTCACCAACTAGAGTAGAAACTGAAAATGATTCTGAGAGGCCTTCTAGACTAATATCAAACTGAACAAAAATATATAGAGTCATGAAGGAAAGTGTGGCTCCTTGATCTAACAAGGCATATACACCAATGTGAAAAAGATGCAACATACTCGTAACCACATCAGGTGAGTTCTTCTGATCCCAACGAGAAGAAAAGGCATAAAAATGATTTTGGCGCTGCCCGCCACCCATACTTGAAATAGTGCCCTGTTGAGCTGGACGACCTGCTGGGGCTGCTGAGGTAGTAGAATGGGTCTTCCCCATCCTGCTGACGGACAATCTCTCAATCTGTGACCCAGCTGGCCATAAACAAAACAACCTTCCTTGCCTAAACGACACTCCCCAGGGTGATTCTTACCACACTTTGGGCAGGCTGGAAATGTGCGACTGCTGGAGATGTGACTCTTGGATTGATCCCACTCTACTGGACCTGCTCCATTTGACCTCCCTTCCTTCCACTGCTTGTACCAAATCTGAGCCACCCCTTTCAACTAGTAGGCAGCCAATTCAACACTCTCCATGGAGGTGACACCCATGATTTGGATGATTTTCTGGATCTCATCCACGAACTCGTGCAGGTCTTTTTCTACCTTAGATCCATGAAAAGCTGGGGGATTCATTTGTGTGAAGTCTTGGGCTCTGGACGCAGCTGCAGACCTATTGGTATTGACCAGCACCACTTTTTGGTCCACTTGGTTGGTCATAGCCTAAGCCATTATCTGAATCGCCGCCCTAAATTTAGCAGAGGAAACCTGATCGTCCTGAGGGGCTGCTGGAGCTGGTGGGGCTGGCCAGTTAGCGTTCCCAGTCCTTCTTTCATTTCCTCATTTTGGAGGCATCATTATCTAAAAAGAGTAGAGTACAGATTAGGAGGATGTTTTTGGGGTTAGCTCAATGCACGATAAAGGTCATGAACAAAAGGGAAATTTCCTAATAATGCCTTATAGCCTCCCCGTCATAAGTTTGGCACGCTTCACACCCATGAAAAGGACTCTACTTGATGTGGCTTTCAGACATCTTAGGATACTTTAAACCTAGGGCTCTAATACTAAGTTTGTCATGACCCGAGTCTACACCATGGACGCGACACAGTACTTGGTGCCACAAGTGACCCCAAGCTAACCCACGACTTAACATCACACTGGTAGACTGAATTAAACAGAAGTGGAAGCTAAGAAAAACATAACTAAATAACTTTCTCAAAACTAAAATGTGTGATAAGGTACTAAAAATCTATGAAATGACTACAAATATACTGAAAAATGATACTCTGTCTAAAATCCATCTAAGAACGATGAGTTACTGGGATAAGCCCCCAGCTAACTCTAAAATCTGAAAGCATGAAACTGAAATAGAACTAAATCCCCGTCCTCGAAAGATGAGTACTCACCAAAGATAATATTGCTGAAATCGTCTGAAGGGAACTACTGATGATGCTGCGATTGAGAACGTGCACATGTATCATAATATGATACAACATGAAAAATATGTATCAGTACTTTAAATGTACTGAGTATGCAAGATGTAAGTAAGAATAGTAGAAATACACAACTGAACTAATAAACACTAAATATAACTGTAACCGCGTAACATAAGTACTGACTCAGGATCATAACTATATACCAAAATCTGAATAACTGAGCTAAACTGAAAACTGTGATTGTTTTGGACTGAGCGGTATTGTACTATACTATGGGAGGGACTATAACCTATATGTAACCACGTGAGCTAAAGGTGGAGTCCGATGTATACCCCCATCAGAGAAGGCCCACTATACATTGCTAGGTTATAGTAACTGAAGTGGGTGATCATTGTCTGATGCCCATTCGAGCTAAAAACCTACGGTGGAAACATAGTTCTAGGAACCTAGGTGCACTGAACCCCAACCCGCTCGGTGCTAATTTCTACTCCCATTGGAAATTTCTAACTATGACTACTAGGCTGATAGCTCGACCCTGATGTCCCGAGAAATAAGTTAGTAATACTTATCTGGAAGTAACCTAAGAGTCTGTAGGACCTTATAACTGAAACAAAGGGTTCTGAGATTGGCTAGAGATGCTTTAGGTGAAAGCATCATAACCATCTCTAGAACACCCTGACAACTGATAATTGAGACTACGGAGTTTTACTGAACTCCTCAAGAGACTGAGTATAGTCAAACTGATCAACTGATGCTTCTATAAGATATTGAAAAGGCTAAGTACTGACTGGGACTAAACAATCAATCATTCAACTTTTTTGATAATCTAACTGTACTATTTTGTTGATTACAAGAACTATCAGAATCAAGCAAGATTTGTATCTGGACAATTATGCAAGACTCTTCATACTACATTTACAAACTAGGGATAAACACATTTTCATTGAAATAGATATCAACATAAAGTATAGCTAACTACAACCTTCAAGAATCATGAAAATTATAACAAGAAGAAAATTCATATTCTAACTCCAGACAACCCTAACCTCGATACAAAAAGGGCTAGAACTGATAAAGATTTTAGAAAGGTTTTCGGGCACAAGGGAATAGAAATTCTCTTGTTGAAATCCCATATACCTGGAGTAGAGATTTCCTTTGAGGGATTGCTTGAGAAATCTGAGGAGAATTGGAACCCTTGATCTTTCTCTGCACCTCATGTCTGAGTTTTTCTATGTACTAACTTTGGTAGAATGACAGGAATGAGGAGATAACATCAACTAACTCCCTAAAATCCCCTGGTTATAACCTCCAAAATAACGACGTGGTGTAGGCAGTAAAATAACTAAAAGTTTGAATGCCCCTGGAATTCGGACTGTTAAAACCTCAATGCCAGTGACCATGAGTGACTTAACAAGTCATTAGGTCACTGGATGACTCGTGTTCCTCACTCTTTGTCGTCACTAAAAATTCCAACTTTCAACTCAGCATTCTAACCATGACTCATTTCATGAGTTGTGAGGTAACACCATGACTCATGGCTCCATCCGTAATCACCCCCTGACCACGACTCGACACTGGCCTTCCACCTACTTCACGAATTACTTCACCACTCATGGAGTACTTCACGGGTCACTGAATGAGTCGTCCTGTGACCCGGTGCAATATTTTCTTGCTTTTCTCTGATTAAACTCTCGGGTCTGATCTTAGGAACTTTTAGGGTATTACAAAAGCAAAAGAAAAGGAACATATCTGAGCAAGTAAAATGTCAGCAACATTAAGTTTGGCAGCACTGTGATTTAAAGAAGAAATCAACTTCTATGTCACGTAGTTAAAAGCAGCGTTGTGGTCTTTGCGACGCGGAGTGCAAATTAGATTCGAAATTATTTTCTAATTTATTTTTGACTCAATTTATTTTGTGTGATATTTTTCTACACTTATAAATAGTCCTTAAAAAATTTTAGAACACAATTTCTAATGACGGAGATGATTCAAAAATGGGAGAAGTTGTTCTTGCCCCTACTAATGACGAGGAATAGAGGCCTAGGGAGTTCTTCCTTCACTCTTTTACTTTATGCTTTATTGTTTATCACTAAGGACAGTGCTACTAATTAAGTATGGGGTGGGAGAAGTGAACTTCATTATACCATGCTGCTTTAATTGCTAAATTTATACATGGTAGGCCTTTTTTTGTGATCATGACTTATCTTGCATACTTGGTTTATTTGTAGTAGTTTTTTTAGTTTTATTTTGTTTTTGGTTTCACCGGTTTTGTTTTCAATCTTTTCCGGTGGATAGTCCCTTAAAATCGATTAGATAGTCTAGAATTTTTTTAATCATTGAGTCATGACTTGTCTCGATGATGGATGGATGATGATCATCTTAAGAAAAACTTAGTCATTAGGAAAAGTAAGAACTTGATATATTATGAATGCTGGGTGCTTCACTTTAGATATCATTGAAACTTTGTGAGATTCACTCGAAAATGCATGAAAAAGGTAGAAACACTTAGTGTTTTTTGAACTTGACTCTTGTGCTTGAAAAATTGGGCTTAATTATGTTATCCATGAAATATGGATATATGTATTTTTATAATCTTGATTTCCATTATTAAATCATTTGTGCCATTATGTAAGCGAGGAATTGTAGTATACTCCCTGCTTGCAATTTGATGTCTCGAACTTACCCGGTGTGTGTGTGTACAACGAAATAAGGATGTTAAATCTAAGAAGTGATATAGACATTTCTTTGGTAGCCTATTTGTATCCCTATTTTTACCTACCTTGATGTAATTATCATAGTTATCCATTTTGAGCCTTAGCCTATTATTTTTGATAGCCATATTACAAAGCTAATCCCTTTTTGTTCTACTGACTTTTATTTGATATAAATGACTCCTAGAGCACTTTAATAAATTTTTTTGCATGAAAGGAGAAAGTGGAGAAGTGAAGGGAAAAGCTAGAAGTGTGGAAATTAAAGAAAAAGAAAAGGGTGAAATTTACTAAACAAGGATGGTGATGTTAGTGGGAAAGAAAAAGAAGAAAAAGCTTGGAAAAAATTAATGAATAAAAAGAAAAAAGATTGTGAATGAGCTTAATGTCCAAAAATCCTTACTAGTCACCTAAATTTGAAAGATTTAAAAATAAAAGGAGGCATAAGGAAAAAATAGGAGATTGAGGGAAGTGCTACAAAAAAATCAAACTGTTGAGAAGTATTAAATTACTTAGGGAGCTTAGTCAGTATCTTGATCAAAT
>JACEIK010009951.1:33663-43943 GCA_018107945.1 Datura stramonium | reverse complement strand
CTAGCTTTACATACCTCTGTTATGACTTCTTGGATAACTAGTGTAGCTCGGCCAATATCCAGCTATTTCTTCCAACTGCGTTGATATTCATAGCAAATAGAACTAAACCCATCAATATTTCGGAAGAAAACACTACTTTGAATATATATACTGCCCAAACTTTGACTTCTCAGAGAACGGCCGAAAACTCGCTATTTATTGGAGGTCCAGAAGAGAGAAATACTTACTTTAATTCTAGGAGTGTATTAACACTAGTTTGGAGTAATTCCACTTAATTTGACTCGGCGGGTCGATGCTTCGCCGGACGATTCTTGCGAAATTAACTCCGCAGGAATGTTCTCTGCATCTTTATACTTCGGTATCCGAAGTTAATTTGAGTTTGGACCACGTTTGACAGCTTAAACGGAAGGAATTTTAATGGAAACCCTCATTCCTCTCTGTTTTCTGTTAGTTTCTGGAAATTGAATGAAGAGAAATGAAATTAAAATGAAGTGGGGGCTTTATATACTTGGGGCTGGACCTCACCTCTGTGAAACGCCGACCAACACAGAGGTGAGCCCTCCGTGACACGTTGTCCATCGCGGAGGGGGTCTGCCCAGCCTCCTCTTGTGATGGTTCGATGTAGCGCTTGTCCGGTCTTTCCCTGGGCCTTTTTCTAGCATGTATGGCATTTTAAAACTCTTAACCAACATGCGAATAGGCCATCTAAATGTCAAGAATTTACGGGGTGTAACAGAATAATTATCCTCTCTCCAGAATTGATGATTTGTTTGACCAACTTTAGGGTGCTCAGTGCTTCTCAAATAAAAATCTCAGGTCCGGTCTTCACCAGCTCAGAGTTGGAGAGAATGACATCCCAAAAACAGCTTTCAAGACTCGGTATGGTCACTATGAGTTTTTGTTATGTCTTTTGGACTAATGAATGCTCCTGCAACTTTTATGGATTTGATGAATAGGATGTTCAAGCCATATTTGGACATGTTCATGATTGTGTTCATAGACGACATTCTCATATATTCTCGAAGCGAGGATAATCATGTCGCTCATTTAAGGATTGTACTACAGACTCTTAAGGATTGCCAACTGTTTGAAAAATTCAGCAAATGTGAATTTTGACTAAACTCAGTAGCATTTTTGGGCCATGTGGTGTCAAGTGAGGGTGTGCAAGTGGACTCCCAAAAGATAGAAGTTGTAAAGAATTGTCCTAGTCTNCTCCCAAAAGATAGAAGTTGTAAAGAATTGTCCTAGTCTAGTTAATCCTTCGGATATCAGGAGTTTCTTGGGTTTAGCCGGCTACTACAGAAGGTTTGTTGAGAGATTTTCATCTATTGCGGCACCATTGACTATATTGACCCAGAAGAAAGTCAAATTTCAGCGGTCGAATACATGTCAGAAGAGTTTTCAAGAGTTAAAGACTCAACTCACTTCAGTCCCAGTATTCACCCTACTCGAGGGTACAAATGAATTTGTTGTGTATTGTGATGCCTCTAGGGTTGGTCGTGGTTGTGTATTGTGATGCCTCTAGGGTTAGTCACGGTTGTGTGTTGATGCAACATGGCAAGGTCATTTTGTATGCCTCTAGAAAGGTCAAGACTCATGAGAAGAACTACCCGACGCACGACCTAGAATTGGCAACAATGGTGTTTGCATTGAAGATTTGGAGGCACTATTTGTATGGAGTGTATGTGGATGTGTTCACGGATCACAAGAGTCTTCAGTATATGTTTACCTAGAAGGACCTAAATTTACAACAAAGGAGGTGGTTAGAGATTCTCAAGGATTATGAAATGAGTGTCCTTTATCATTCTGGCAAGGACAACATAGTGGCGGATGCTCTTAATAGGCTATCCATTGAGAGTGTTTATCATGTGGAAGATGGGAGGAAAGAGTTGGTGAAGGATGTCCACCGGATTGCACGATTAGGAGGTTTTCTAGTTAACTCGATGGATGGTGGTGTCATTGTTCAGAATGGTTCAAAATCCTCCTTGGTGACTGAGGTCAAGTCTAGAGAAGATGAGGATCCCATTTTGGTAAAGTTGAAGGATGCCAGTCCTAGAATGGAAGGATAGTTTAGTTGTGCCTGTAGGTCATGTTGTTTCCTAACTTAAGGCCATGAACATGATTTCTGAAGGTTGTGTGTACCATCTAGTTCGGGTTAAGGATTCTGCTTTTGAGACCCCGACTCTTCAGTCAGTTCCTATAGTATGTGAATATCTGGAGGTGTTTCCCCATGATCTACCCGGAGTCCCTCCATAGTGAGAGATTGACTTTGGTATCGACATTTTCCCTAATACGCAGCCTATATCCATTCCTCCTTACAAAATAGCTCTAGCCGAGCTAAAGGAATTGAAAGAGCAATTGAAAGACCTCCTAGATAAGGGTTCATCAGTCCAAGTAAATCCCCATGGTGTACACCAGTTCTCTTTGTTCGAAAGAAGGATGATTTCCTTAGAATGTGCATTGATTATCGGTAGTTGAACAAGGTCATAATCAAGATCAAGTATCCTCCACCCAAGATTGATAAATTTTTTGAAAAACTTCAGGGTGCTAAGTGTTTCTCAAAAATAGATCTCAGATCCGGCTATCATTAGCTCAGAGTTAGGGAGAGTGACATTTTGAAGACAACATTCAGGACTTGGTATGGCCACTATGAGTTTGTCGTTATGTCTTTCAGACTAACGAATTCTCCTGCAGCGTTCATGGACTTGATGAACAGGGTATCGAACAGTATTTGGATATGTTTGTGATTATCTTCATAGATAATATTCTCATATACTCTCGGGGCAGGAGAAGCATGCCGCTCATTTGAGATTGTTCTATAGACTCTCAAGGATTGGCAGTTGTTTTCTAAATTCAGTAAGTTTGAGTTTTAGCTAAATTTAGTAGCAGTTTTGGGCCATGTGGTGTTTAGTGAGGGTGTGCATGTGGACTCTCAAAAGATAGAGACGGTGGAAAATTAGCCTAGACCAGTTAGTCCTTCGGACATTAGTAGCTTCTTAGGTTTAGCTTGCTACTATAAGAGGTTTTTTGAAGGATTTTCGTCCATTGTAGCACCGTTGACTAAGTTGACCAAGAAGAAGGTCAAATTTCAGTGGTCGGATACTTGTGAGAAAAGTTTTCAAGAGCTAAAGACTCGGCTCACTTCAGCCCCAGTATTGACTCTACCAGAAGGCACGGATGGATTCGTTGTGTATTGTGATGCCTCTAGGGTTGGTATTGATTGTGCATTTGATGCAGCATGGTAAGGCTATTACGTATGCCTCTAGACAACTTAAGACTCATGAGAAGAATTACTTAAAACATGATCTCGAGTTAGCAACGGTGGTGTTTGCCTTCAAGATTTGGAGACACTACTTGTATGGGGTGCATATGGATATGTTCATGGATCACAAGAGCCTTCAGTATGTGTTCACTCAAAAGGACCTGAATTTTCAACAATGGAGGTGGTTAGAGCTTCTCAAAGACTATGACATGAGTGTCATTTACCATCTGGACAAGGCAAATATAGTTGTGGATGCTCTTAGTAGGTTGTCCATGGAGAGTGTGCCTCATGTTGAGGAGGGAAAGAAGGAGTTGGTGAAGGATGTGCATCGGCTTGTTTGTTTAGGGGTTTGCCTTATTGACTCAATAGATAGTGGTGGCTAAGCAAGACGAGGATCCTATCTTGGTAAGGCTGAAGGAAGCTGTCCAGAATCAGAAGGTGGAAGTCTTCTCTTAAGGGGGAGATGGTGTACTTCATTATCAGGGTCATTTATGTGTTCTGGGTGTTAATGACTTGAGAGAGCGGATATTGAGTGAGGAACATGGCTCTCAATAGTCTATCCACCCAGGTGTCACCAAGATGTACCATGACCTATGGGAAGTGTATTGATGAAATGGCATGAAGGACATAGCAGAGTTTATGGCTAGGTGCCCAAATTGTCAACAAGTGAAAGTTGAGCATCAGAAACCTGGAGGCATGTTACAAGACATTAGTATCCTTACTTGGAAATGGGAATATATCAATATGGACTTCGTTACAGGGTTTCCTCGTCCATACAGATAGCATGACTCTATTTGGGTGGTTGTAGATAGGTTGACCAAAGCAAGACATTTCTTACCAGTCAAAACTACCGATTCAGCTGAGGATTATGCTAGATTGTACATTCAGGAGTTAGTTCAATTGCATGGAGTTCCCTTGTCCATCATCTCAGATAGGGGTACTCAATTTACCTCCCAGTTTTGGAGATCATTTTAGAAGGGCATTGGTACTCAGCTCAAGCTTAGTATAGCTTTTTACCCGCAGATAGATGGTCAGGCCGAGCAGACCATTCATACTCTCGAGGATATGTTTAGAGCATGTGTGATGGACTTCAAGGATAGTTAGGATGATCACTTGACTCTCATCGAGTTTTCTTATAATAACAATTATCACTTCAACATTCAGATGGCTCCATTGAGGCTCTTTATGGGCAGAGATGTAGATCACCTATTGGATGGTTCGAGGTAGGTGAGGCTACGTTGATAGGGCCAGACTCAATTCATGAGGCCATGGATAAAGTCTAGTTATTAGATAAAGGCTGAAAATAACTCAGAATCATCAGAAATCTTATGCGTATGTTAGACGGAGAAAGCTTGAGTTTGAAGTTAATGATTAGGTATTCTTGAAGGTGTCTCCCATGAAGGGAGTGATGAGGTTTAAAAAGAAAGGGAAGCTTAATCCCCAATATATTGGTCCTTATAGGATTAAAAGGTGAGTTAGCAAGTGGCATATGAGTTGGAGCTACCAGGAGAGTTAGCTTTAGTACATCCAGTTTTTCATGTATCTCTATTGAAGAAGTGCATTGGTGATCCGACCTTGGTTGTTCCGGTGGAAAGCATAGGTGTAAAGGATAGCCTTACCTATGAGTAGGTTTCGGTTGAGATTCTTGATCGTCAGGTTTAGAAGTTGAGAAACAAGGAAGTAGCTTCAGTGAAGGTTTTGTGGAGGAATCAACTTGTTGAGAGAGCTACATAGGAAGCCGAAGCAGATATGATGGCTAGATACCCGCATCTTTTTCCTTTAGGCTCAGTTTCAGCATGAGGTATCGGTTTTGTCTCTAATACTCTATTCAGTTTCATGTCTTTCTTTCATGTCATTGCATGTATGTATGATTTATGAATTCAGTTCAGTCATGTATTTCAATCCAGAGTCAGTCACTCCATCAGTTTTCAACTTTAGTGGTTTAGTATTTGGGATTTTAGTTCTTTCCCCAGCCTTTTAGTGTGTTTAACCATATTAAAGGACGAATGTTCCTACGGGGGAGATATTGTAATACTCCAAAACTCCTCAAGATCAGACCCGGGGGTTGAAGCGAAAAAATCAAGAAAATCTGCACCAAGTCACAAAATGACTCATCAGGTGACCCGTTAAGTGTGTGCTAAGTTGGAAGAATGAGATTTGTTCTGGGACTTGAGGGGTGGGTTGACGAGTCATTGTGAAATCCCATGAGTCATGGTGTCCCTCGTCAAGTGTGTAAGGGTGAGGAAAGGATGAAATGACAGTGTTGGCAACAGATGGAGGGGACGAGTCATCATGCCGCTAACGACTTGTTAGGTTGTCTTTGAGGGGAGTAAGTTCAGCGAATGGGAAATTTTCCAATTGTGGCAATGGGTGAGGACTTCGAGTCGTCAGTGGTTCCAACGACTTGTTAAGTCCCTCGTTAGGACTAATAGTGACTTTTTCCTGCGAAATCAGTAAGGGAATTTCTATAATTTCTAAGCTCCTGAGTCCTAAACTACATCATTTTAAGCTCTGAAAGAGTGTATTAAGGGAGTTTAACCTATTATGATTCATTCAACTCCCACACATGCAAGTTTAGAAGTTTCCCTTTGAAGATCAAGCTTGAATCCTTCAAATTCTTCCCCAAATCTCTTGGACTTTCCAAGATAAGTTGAGAATCAGTTTACCCATGTATGTAGGGCTATAAATGGGAGTTCATTTCACTCTCATGCCCAAAATTTCTCCTTAAGTTCATGAATTCAAGTTCTAATTCAAGTTATAATCATATAGTGTTTTAACCCAATTTAATTAAATCCTCTATGATTTGTTTATGGGTCAATTTCCTTCATGTTCCAAAGCATGTTTTAAGATACATGGACAAATTTTATATATAAATTGATTATAAATTCATGATTTCAAGTTTATTTTGAATTTTTTCCCCTATTATGCAAGTTTCATGAAAAGTCAAGTTTATGATTCATGATTTCAAGTATGATGAAATATCTAGCATGATTGAATATTTATAAATTACCCATGTATGAATCCATGATTTTCCTTATAAAGTCTATTTAAAGTATGCATGATTCTAAGATTTGGGCAAACCCACACAAGTTAAGCATGTTTTCATGATTTAGCCAAGGCTAACGAGATCAGTTATGATATATTTTTTGGAGTCAAGACTCCCCAATGTTCAGATTCAAGCTATGTTTTGAGAATTTGATTATATGATCATTATACATATTTTGGGAGTAGTGTCTAGCACCGAGTAGGCATGAGCTTCCAAGGTTCCCCGGTCTCATAAACTACATACCAACGTAGGGATATATTCTGAGACCTCTCAAGAGAGTATTTTCCCCTGCCTAAGGGCACACCGTGATATCACACCTTACTTGTCATTTGCTCAGGCAAAGCTTAGGATGACTCTCTCCACGTGGGCAAGACGTAGGATCATCATATGCTCATACATGGTGGTTGTCAGTTATAAAGAGTCTCCCATTATTCCTCATGATTTCAATTATTCATGTTCATGACTTATGATATTATGTTTTACAACAGGTTTGACCCAATGATCAATTTATGAGCTTTTACTTATGATTTCAACTATGACAAGTCATACGATTTCTATTATTAGCTTTGGGTCATTTTATTTAGATATGATATACAATTTGTTATTAAACATATTTTAGATTCAAATTTCAAAATACAACCTTACTCTCATGATCTTATGATATATTGTCACGACCCGAGTCTACACCCTAGACACGACACGGTACATAGGGCCACAAGTGACCCTAACCTAACCCATGGCATAGCATATTGCTGAAACCCTGAATACTATATGAAATCTATAAGCAGAAGCTTCATAAAGCACAACTAAACAAAGTCCTTTAAGTAACAAAGACATCTGATAAAATATTAAAATATAGGCAACTGCTGCAAAATAACTAAACTACAACTCTGTTTGAACGCGAACTAAGGAACTGATAAGTTGTTGGGATGTACCCCCAGATAACTCTTATCAAAATAAAATAAACTGGAAATGAAACTCTGGCCCTCGATAAATGAGGATTCACCACTGAACTCTGCTGATATTGCCAGAGAAGGTCTACTGACAATGCTGAGACTAAGAACCTGTGCCTGTATCATAATATGATATAACATAGAGAGTATGCATCAGTACCTCGAATGTGCTAAGTAAGTGAGATATGAAGTAAATATAAAGATGCTAAAAATATGTAAGCGACAGAACACGCAATGACCATAACTGGAATCAGAAATACTGAAAGCATCTGAAAAAGCTGATAATGCTGTAAGTACTAATAACTATCTGAAGTTCATATACAGATCCTGACATTTGTAAGACTAGACTGAACTGAAGACTATGATTTTAATGGACTAAGATGTTCTATGTTATACTATGGTGAGGTATGGGAGAGTCTATAACTGACATATAACCACGTGAGCTAAACGTGGAGTCCGATGTATACCCCCCATCGGAGAAGGCCCACTATACTTTACCTGAGTATAGCAGCTGAAGTGGGTGATCACTGTCTGAAGCCCATTCAGATTAATAACCTACGGTGGGTACGTACTTCTAGGAACCTGAGTGTGCTGAACCCCGATCCTCTTGGTGCTAAGTCCAACTCCCACTGAAAATTCTAATTAAAACTAAAAGTGCTGATAGCTAGAAATTGACATCCAAAGACTTAAGCCAGAACTACTTATCTAGAAGTGTTCTGAGAGTCTAAGGATCTGAGAAAAACTATGTTCTAAGACTCTCAGAGTTGTTTATCTGAAAGCATCATAACGGTCTAAAGAATAACTAACAATTGATAAACTAATTCTACTGAGATTACTAAATTTCTCAAAAAGACTGATAATAGTCAAACTGATCAGTTGATATTTTTGGATAATACTAGTATACTGAGTTCTGATAATATTGTTGTGACAAGGCATGCTAGAAATGCTAAAAGATACTGTATAGCACATTGCACATTTTCCAAGAACAAATCATGTATATGTGACAACTCATGCTATTTTAAGACATAACTAGTTTATAGCTAAATTCTATGAAGAATCATGCCAAGTTCAAGTTCAAGTGATACATACTGGATAACTGAAAACACTAACATGATCTGTAATAATTCTAGTCATGGTAGCCTGACATCATAAAAGAAGTAGGGAAAATTCCACATTCAAAGAAAGTCCCTAAGTCATGATCTCTAGGATTTCTGTAAGATTAGGGTTTGTTTGAAACTTTGGGACACAAGGATGAAAGAATTCCCCTTATTGAATTTTCACATACCCAAATTAGAATCCCTTGATGAAACTCTTAGAGATCTAGAGAAGAATGGAACCCTAGCTCTTTCCCTGAGGAACCTGTCTGAGTCTATGAGAAAATGAGGGAGAGAGATCGAATAACTCCCTAAATCCCTAGAAAATTATCTACAAAACAATGTAGTTTAGGCGTAAAAATAACGGGAAGTTATAAAAATATCCCCGACTATCCGCTTCAATATTTGTCCATCCATGTCCAACGAGTCACACAATGAGTCATTGATTGAGGCCACGACTCATTGGGACTAGTCGCTGGTCCTGGGTCTAAAAATTTGGCTTATGGATTTCGACTAACGGACGGACAGGACGACCCGTTAGGTGATACAACAGGTCATTGAATCTTGTTGTGGCCACTAGAAAGGTTTTGGACAATGTATGAACTCCTACCAACGGATGTCACAATGACTCGTTGGTTGACACAATGGGTCGTTGGTCTCAATCGTTGTTACTAGGAGAGTTTTCTGCCCTCACTAGGATCCTTTCAACGGCTCCCTACAACGTGTTGTTGGAACCAGTAATGACTCGTTGGAAGACTCATTGTTTGAAAGAAGATTTTGACCACATTTTGAGGTTGACAAGATAGGCAACACGACGACTCATTGTTACTAACAACGAGTCGTTGTTCCACCCATTGGATTTGAGGATTTAAAACTGCAGGGCTGACAACGCTCACACAACGGGTCGTCATCACTGAAAATGACTCATTGGTTCCTTTCTGATTTTTCATGCTATGTTTGGGTTCTGGTCTACGAAACTTTTGGGGTGTTACATATATGTTTATACACATGTTTTCAGTCACAATTATTTAGCATGTTTGACTTACCTTGCATACTCAGTACATTCCAAGTACTGACCCCATACTCTATGATGTATCATTTCATGATACAGGTCTTAGCGATCAGACTCAGTTCCACCATTAGCTCAGCTTCCCCTCAGTCCAGCTCAGTTCCCGCTGTGGTGAGTCCTCATTTTTGGGGATTTTCAGCTTAGTACTTGATTATGTTATTTCATTTTCATACTTTAGCGAGCTAGTTGGGGTTGTTGTCCTATCAACTCATCAGACAGTTTAGAGGCTTATTAGACATTATGTAAACTTTCAGCTTTGACGATTGTTGACTTCGATTATGATTGTTATATTTTTCAAACTTCAGCTTATTCATATTTAAATTATCAGTTTCCGCTTGATGTATGCTCTTTAGCTGTTATGTTCATGCCATGAGTCAACTTGGAGCCATTCATGGTTCTAGGTCCCGTGTCTCGGTTCGGGTCTATGTTCGGGTCGTGACAGCATCATATGGAGTGGCCATAGGTGCCACCTAAAAACATTCAAATTTCTTAAGAAGTCTTTCCACATAATATTCTTGTGACAACATTATACTACCTTCACTCCTTATGATTTTAACTCCCAATATTTACATCACCTTAATCTTTCATATCAAAATTAGTAGATAAAAATAATTTGGTACTTTGCACAATATTTATACTTATATCAAATACTAGCATATCATCAACATATAAGCATATTATCACATAGTCATTGTCTACTGTTTTAGTATAAACACATTTATCCACTTCAACAGAAGAAAAATTGTCTCTCAGTAAGACTTAATCATATTTCTCATGTCACTGTTTAGGAGCTTGTTAAGTCCATAAAGAGATTTAATTAATTTACATACTTTATTTCCTTGTCTAGGAATAATAT